>JBBGZY010002574.1:2500-130000 GCA_037952925.1 Lithobates clamitans | reverse complement strand
CAAAATCTGGGGTCTCCAAACTTTCTAAACAAAGGGCCAGTTTACCATCCTTGAGACTTTAGGGGGGCAGACTGGAGCCAGGGGGAGAAATAGTGCCTCCATCCATGGAAAGTACGGCGCCCCGCCCCAACGTCGGCATCCATGGAAAGTACGGCGCCCCACCCCAACGTCGTCGGCATCCATGCAAGGTACGGCGCCCCACCCCAACGTCGTCGGCATCCATGCAAGGCACGGCGCCCCGCCCCAACGTCGGCATCCATGCAAGGTACGGCGCCCCGCCCCAACGTCGTCGGCATCCATGCAAGGTACGGCGCCCCACCCCAACGTCGTCGGCATCCATGCAAGGTACGGCGCCCCACCCAAACGTCGTCGGCATCCATGCAAGGTACGGCGCCCCACCCAAACGTCGTCGGCATCCATGCAAGGTACGGCGCCCCACCCCAACGTCGTCGGCATCCATGCAAGGTACGGCGCCCCACCCAAACGTCGTCGGCATCCATGCAAGGTACGGCGCCCCACCCAAACGTCGTCGGCATCCATGCAAGGTACGGCGCCCCACCCAAACGTCGTCGGCATCCATGCAAGGTACGGCGCCCCACCCCAACGTCGTTGGGCATCCATGGAAAGCACGGCGCCCCACCCCAACGTCGTCGGCATCCATGCAAGGTACGGCGCCCCGCCCCAACGTCGGCATCCATGCAAGGTACGGCGCCCCGCCCCAACGTCGTCGGCATCCATGCAAGGTACGGCGCCCCGCCCCAACGTCGTCGGCATCCATGCAAGGTACGGCGCCCCGCCCCAACGTCGTCGGCATCCATGCAAGGTACGGCGCCCCGCCCCAACGTCGTCGGCATCCATGCACGGTACGGCGCCCCGCCCCAACGTCGTCGGCATCCATGCAAGGTACGGCTGCATTAAATCCCCAGGCCACAGTTTGGGGACCGCTGAACTAAAGTAAGCACAAGGTGGAAGAAAGAGGTTTGGGCACCATCCCCCAAATATGAGCAATACAAGGTATAGGTTTCCAGTGAATCAACCAAGACGCACTGGAGACACTTTTTAAAAATATGTATTTGTACATTTAAAATACAAATAAGTTAAAAAAAAAAAAAAAAAAAAACATCTATTGACAATAACCAATTTACAAATTGCTCTGCAAGTTATTAGAACAAAATAGATTGAAGAGTTTCGCTTACAGGTAGCTTCCTCAGGATCAACCATTCATCTCTTCATAATGGAATATGGTGACCCATTATATAAACAAACCCTAAAGCTGCCAACAATCCCCATTACCAGATGGAATGCCAGGGGGGGGGGGGGGGGGGGTTGGGGGTCGTCAAAGGGGAAGTATTTCTAACCGGTCCCCATCAGTGTCACACAAGCCAAATGAGACCAGAAAAATATCTGGAAAGTATAATGAACCTCAACAGGTCCTAGTGGCTTTCACCATCAGCTTCGGGATCCCTGGATAGAATTCCAGCCAGGAGACTATAGCCATGGCATCTGCATATTCTCCCTGTGCCTGCGTGGATTTCCTCCGTGTCTCTGGATTCCTCCCACACGCTAAAGACATACTATGTATGCATGTATGGCCCTTGTATCTGTGTGGCTGTGGGGTGGGAAATGCCTCAGCTGCCTACGATTAACGCTCCACTGTGACAGTTTCCTGGCTGCATAATGCAGACTAAGATCCAAACAGGCGCAAAAAAAAAAAAAAAAAAGGCTGGTGCTTTGGAAGTCACAAAAAGTGTCCAAAAACCGACACGTTTCGGCCACCGGTCTTCATCATGGCTGCATAGCTCAGACTAAGAGCCACACACACACCCGAGTTAATCTTTTTTTGATCCATCAAGACAGCAACTAAAAAGTAACTGAGGATTTCTCGGCTCACCTGCACCAGTGTCTTCTCAATAGCCATAAACATCTCTACATTGCGGTCCATCCGGGATGGATTCTGCAAATCAAACCTCCTCCTGTGTGGGGGAGGGGAGAAGATCACCAACATTCAATCCTGGAGCAGTAAAGTGCAGAGAATTCACACAAAGCAATACAATCATCTCCTACCATCCTTGGTCACTCCTGTGCTTGTACGCCGCCCCCAGGATGTGGCACAGGGCACCACCAGGCTTAAAATCCAAGAAGCACTTCATCTGTTAGGGGAAAATATATAGATTCTATATAAAAAGAAACAAAACAAAAAACAAACAAAAAAAAAAAAAAAAACACCCAAACAAGCAAACAGTTAAAGCAAAAATCAAGACATTTGACAGATTGCAAGCCGGCAGGATATTTACCTGCAATGATCCTCTGCAATAAAATACACCTGCCTGCTCAGTGTTCTGCGGGATGCACGGCTCGGCCTATTTTACTGGGATGGACTGTGTGTGCCGGGATGATGACTGGGTCCTATACAGGAGTGACGTCATCCCGCACTGGCCAATGAAGATGTCCTAAGACTGGCACCCAATAGAAGATTCCGGGGGAGGGGACCCTTTGCATAGTGCAGACCAAAGAGGCTAGTGCCTTAACCACTCCCTCCTAGGTGGATGTCATGACACGTCCTTGGCTTTGAGTGGAGATAATCGGGACGATGGGTGCAGCTGAAGGCATCATCCAGATATATTTTAACTGGCAATGTCCTCTAATGTAAAAGCCATCCTATTGGCTGTTTAGCTGGACTGCCTTTACGGGCAGTGGGAGGAGACGTTACACCCCCCCTTCCCCACACCCATGCTTCTTCCCTGTGCGATCAGAAATCTGATAGAGCTGACCATGGACCAGATGGTCCCCACCCATCTCTATGACCCTGGGAGGCCAAAAAAAAAATGTCCCTTCTGGCGCCAGCAGATGTAAAACAATTTTTTTTTTTTTAAATCTCAGGCTTTCCAGCATAGGAGGAGAGATGCGAGGACTTCTAGACCCCAGCTCTCTCTATAGAGGACCTGTCACCCCTTATTTCTATTACAAGATCCCCCCATAAAGAGAACCTGTCACCCCTCATTTCTATTACATGATCTCTCCATAAAGAGGACCTGTCATCCCTTATTTCTATTACATGATCTCCCCATAAAGAGGACCTGTCAGTCCTTATTTCTATTACATGATCTCCCCATAAAGAGGACCTGTCACCCCTTATTTCTATTACATGATCTCTCCATAAAGAGGACCTGTCACCCCTTATTTCTATTACATGATCTCCCCATAAAGAGGACCTGTCATCTCTTATTTCTATTACATGAGCTCTCCATAAAGAGGACCTGTCACCCCTTATTTCTATTACATGATCTCCCAAAAAAGAGGACCTGTCACCCCTTATTTCTATTACATGATCTCCCCATAAAGAGGACCTGTCACCCCTTATTTCTATTACATGATCTCCCCATAAAGAGGACCTGTCACCCCTTATTTCTATTACATGATCTCTCCATAAAGAGGACCTGTCACCCCTTATTTCTATTACATGATCTCTCCATAAAGATGACCTGTCACCCCTTATTTCTATTACATGATCTCTCCATAAAGATGACCTGTCACCCCTTATTTCTATTACATGATCTCCCCATAAAGAGGACCTGTCATCTCTTATTTCTATTACATGATCTCCCAAAAAAGAGGACCTGTCACCCCTTATTTCTATTACATGATCTCCCCATAAAGAGGACCTGTCACCCCTTATTTCTATTACATGATCTCTCCATAAAGGAGGACCTGTCACCCCTTATTTCTATTACATGATCTCTCCATAAAGGAGGACCTGTCAGCCCTTATTTCTATTACAAGGGATGTATACATTTCTTGTAACAGGAATAACAAAAGAAAAGGAAAAGGGGGTTAAATAATTTACGGAGCCCCCCCTCTCTGGTTACCTTGTACCACTCCGCGCCCCCCTCCCCACCCGGCTACCTTGTACCATTCCGCGCCAACAGTGAAGAGTCTGGATGGTCGCACTCCAATAAAATCAGCTTCATCATAGAGAAAAAAAATAAAAATAAATGATAATCCATACAAGGGGGGGGGTACAAATACAGCACAGCCAACGAGTTTCACACCTTCGCTGGTGCTTAGTCATAGCTGGTATAGTCATAGTCAGCTATGACGAAGCACCAAGGAAGGTGTGAAACTCGTTATCGGTGCTGTATTTGCAGCCCCCATCATCATATAGATTGTCATTTTTCTATCATGGATCAATAAAGGTGATTTTATCGGAGTGCGGCCATCCAGCCTTCACTTTTTGCTTCCTGATGCATGGAGGGCCAACACCCTCCCCATGTACAGAGGTAATGGAGTAAAGGGATTTTACCACCTGGAGCCGTGTATTTCAGCTTCATTGTAGAAATTCATTACACTGTGGCTACATTGTATGATCCTGCAACACTACATTGTAACAGAGGAGTATTTATTTCTGGGTTCATCACAATGCACCAGTTTTCGCTCGTGGGTTCCTTTTTTTTGTTTTTCGTGACATGCAGAAAACCCCTCCCTCACCCCCAAAACGTCCAGCGGCACCTCGGGATACTCACAGGCAGCTTGGTGAAGGCCGGGTTGGTGACGTGCCGTCCGAAAGCATCTTCCTGGAACTGCAGCAGCTGAGAGACCAGAGCAGCCAGAGTCTTGTTGGTGGGGGAATCCGCCTGAACATACTGCAAGGAGACAAAACACAAGATTACACAGAGCCCACACACTGCAAGGAGACAAAACCCATCAGATTACACAGAGCCCACACTGCAAGGAGACAACCCATCAGATTACACAGAGCCCACACTGCAAGGAGACAAACCAATCAGATTACACAGAGCCCACACTGCAAGGAGACAAAACCCATCAGATTACACAGAGCCCACACTGCAAGGAGACAAAACACAAGATTACACAGAGCCCACACACTGCAAGGAGACAACCCATCAGATTACACAGAGCCCACGCTGCAAGGAGACAACCCATCAGATTACACAGAGCCCACACTGCAAGGAGACAACCCATCAGATTACACAGAGCCCACACTAAAATAAGACGTTGGGGTGCCAACTTTTCTTCTGAAAATACCAGCTGCCACACTGATCAGCGGCTTCGGCACCTTCTACCTCAGACTTGAGTCCGGAGCTCTGACTTCACTCTCAGGCCACATGCACACTGGATGTGATTAAGGCTCCACTCACACTACCATGACACCAAAGTGCCACGATTTCAAGATGAACGGTACATTTGGAGGGGGGGGGGGTTTCCAAATAAGTTTTCTATTCTTCTCCAGCAGGTCCAGACTCACAGGTAAGGATACAGCATGGCTCCACCCCTACGCTGTTTGCCTAATAGCGGGGCTTCCTTAGTAGGGCAACTACTAAGGAAGCCCTGCTATTGGACGTAACGCGTAGGAGCAGAGCCATGCTCTGGTATTGGTACTCAAACTTGGTCTTAAGCTGGTATCTGTACATCCCTAAATTTTTACACTTTTCTATTTATTTTTATTATTGTTTGGGCTTCATCATTGTATTCGGAGAATAGTTATGTGATTGTAGGCACAGGTTTGTACATCAGACATCACATGGTAGCCACCTCCTTGGGTTGGTACATAAGCAGGTAAAAGGATAACTCCACATCTACCAATATTTAACCACTTCCTGCCCATCCCAATGCAAAATGAGAGGCGGGTCATTTTCGGGTGGATGTCCTCCAGGCGCGATCTGTCACCAGCTGTGTCCACTGGACGAGCGCCAATGACTGACCACTGTACCGCCCCACTGCCAGTACCCCGTGACCAATCATGACAATTGTAAACAATGGATGGCTTCCTTTCATGCCATCTATTGTATACAATTGTGTTGCTAGCCGTGATTGGTCACAGCGATTACATAGTACAGGCAGGGCCAATCACAGCCCATTTTATTATGATTGGCCGTGGCCAATCACAGCTAAGCACGACAATACTCACTGAATTAATCAGTTTCATTCAGTTAAAGATGGTTGTGTATAGCAGTGAAATTCATTGGTATAAACCAGGGGTCTCCAAACTTTAACAGGAGGGCCAGGTTACTGGCCTTCAGACTTTTTTTTTTTGGGGTGGGGCCAAAATGGCCAGCGGAAGTAGAAAATGCCCCACAATTAGTGGAAGTAAACAGTGCCCCATTATTGGTTTTAGTGGGAGGAATAGTGCCTCATTATTGGCATCAGTGGGAAAAAAAGTGCCCCATTGCGGTATCAGTAAAATAAAAAATCGACAAGGGGGGCACATCAGTGGGAGGAGGAATAGTACATCATCATTGGCATCTGCTGGAGGAATGGTGCCCCACCACTGGTGTTAGTTGTGGGTGGAATAGTGCCCCAAGGGCCGGATTGGGGGCAAGCAAAGGGCCACAGTTTGGAGACCACTGGTGTAAACAAACATAATGTGTACCGTCGTGGAGTTTTTTTTTGGGCCTGAAGAAATTAGATCGGTCGCTAGTACATCAAGATTGATCAATTTTCAGATCTATAGCCAGTGGGGAAAATAACGATTGTCTCCCCTGAAGATTGTGTAAGTTTGCCCACTTACAAAGAAATGAAGGATCTATAAATTTATCAGGAGTATTTTATATGATCGAGACAGAATATCAACCAAAAATCCAGAAAAAAACAAATGATACAAATGGAGTTGCAGTTGAGTAAAATAAGTATTTGATCCCCAACCAACAATTCTGCCCCCCACAGACTGGCTACAGTAGGTGCTCATGTGGTACACAGACACTACAGTAGGTGCTCATGTGGTACACAGATTAGTCCTGTCAATGTAAGAAGGTTCTCCTAAGGACAACTCATTATGTGTATATATAAAAAAAAAAAAAAAAAAAAAAAACGACCTGTCCACAGAATCTCTTCCAATCCTCACCATCATGGGGAAGACCAAAGAGCTGTCAGAGGACGTCAGGGAGAAGATTGGAGACCTGCACAAGGCTGGAATGGGCTACAAGACCATCAGCAAGAAGCTTGGTGAGAAGGAGACAACTGTTGGAGTGATTATTCGCAAATGGAAGAAATATAAAATAACCATCAATCGTCCTCAGTCTGGAGCTCCATGGAAGATTTCTCCTCATGGGGTGAGGATGGTCTTGAGAAAAAAGTGAGGGATCCGCCCAGAACTACACGGGAGGAGCTTGTGAATGATCTCAAAACAGTTGGGACCACAGTCACCAAATAGACCATTGGTAACACAATACACCACCATGGATTGAAATCCTGCAGCCCCCGCAAGGTCCCCTCCTCAGGAAGACACATGGACAGGAACGTCTGAAGATGGTCACTGAACATCTAAATGATTCAGAGGATTGGGAGAAAATTCTGTGGTCAGAGGAGACCAAAATTCAGCATTAACTCGACTCGCCGTGTTTGGAGGAAGAAAAATGGTGACTATGACCCTAAGAACACCATCCCTACAGTCACATCATCCCTACAGTCACACACCGAGGTGGAAACAAGATGATTTGGGGCTGTTTCTCTGCTAAAAAGGTACAGACTAGCCACATTGAGGGGCCAATGGATGGGGTCCATGTACAGTGAGGGAAAAAAAAAAGTATTTCATCCTCTACCGATTTTGTACATTTGCCCGCTGACAAAGAAATGATCAGTTTATAAATTTAATGGTCGGTTTATTTCAACAGTGAGAGACAGAACAAAAAATATCCAGAAACAAAAAAAAAAAAAAAAAAAGTTATAAACCTGCATTTTAATGAGCAAAATAAGCATTTGACCCCTTCACAAAACATGACTTAGTAGTTGGTGGAGAAACCCTTGTTGGCGATCACAGAGGTCAGACGTTTCTTGGAGTTGGCCTCCAGGTTTGCACACATCTCAGGAGGGATTTTGTCCTCTTTGCAGATCCTCTCCAAGTCATTAAGGTTTCTAGGCTGACGTTTGGTAACTCGAACCTTCAGCTCTCTCCACATATTTTCTATGGGATTAAAGTCTGGAGACTGGCTAGGCCACCCCAGGACCTTCTTGCTTCTTGAGCCACTCCTTTGTTGCCTTGGCTGTGTGTTTTGGGTCATTGTCATGCTGGAATACCCATCCATGCCCCATTTTCAATGCCCTGGCTGAGGGAAGGAGGTTCTCACCCAAGATTTGATGGTACATGGCCCCATCCATCGTCCCTTTGATGCAGTGAAGTTGTCCTGTCCTCTTAGCAGAAAAACACCCCCACCCAAAGCATAATGTTTCCACCTCCATGTATGACGGTGGGGGATGGTGTTCTTGGGGTCATAGGACCTCCATGTATAATGGTGGGGGATGGTGTTCTTGGGGTCATAGGCAGCATTCCTCCTCCTTCAAACACGGCGAGTTGAGTTGATGCCAAAGGGCTCGATTTTGTTCTCCTCTGACCACAACACTTTCCCCAAGTTCTCCTCTGAATCATTCAGATGTTCATTAGTAATCTTCAGACGGACCTGTACATGTGATTTCCTGAGCAGGAGGACCTTGCGGGCGCTGTAGGATTTCAGTCCTTCACGGTGTAGTGTGTTACCGATTTATTTTCTTGGTGACTATGGTCCCAGCTGAGATCATTGAGAAGATTCTCCCGTGTAGTTCTGGGCTGATTCCTCACCGTTCTCATGATCATTGAAACTCCACGAGGTGAGACCTTCCATGGAGCCCCAGACCGAGGGAGACTGACAGTTATTTTGTGTTTCTTCCAAATGTGAATAATCACTTCAACTGTTGTCACCCTCTCACCAAGCTGCTTGGCGATGGTCTTGTAGCCCATTCCAGCCTTGTGTAGGTCTACAATCTTCTCCCCGACATCCTTGGACAGCTCTTTGGTCTTGGCCATGGTGGAGAGATTGGAATCTGATTGCCTCTGTGGACAGGTGTCTTTTATACAGGTAACAAGCTGCGATTAGGAGCACTCCCTTTAAGAGAGTGCTCCTAATCTCAGCTTGTTACCTGTATAGAAGACTTCTGGGAACTAGAAATGTTGCTGATCGATAGGGGATCAAATATTTATTTCACTCATTAAAATGCAAATCAATTTATAACTTTCTTGAAATGCTTTTTACTGGATCTTTTTGTTGTTATTTTGTTTCTCACTGTTCTAAGCCGACCATTAAAATTATAGACTGATCATTTCATGACCTCCCGCTCTCAAACTCCCTTGTCACCTCATCCCATGCTCGCCTTCAGGACTTCTCCAGAGCCTCCCCCATCCTCTGGAATGCTCTACCCCAATCCGTCCGATTTTCTCCTACTTTATCCACTTTCAGACGATCCCTGAAAACTCATCTCTTCAGAGAAGCCTATCTGGCCCCCACCTAACAACTGTACATTTATCTTCTCCATCAGCCCATCCCCCCCACAGTTATTACCTCTTGTATCTCTTGACCTTCCCTCTTAGATTGTAAGCTCCAAGGATCAGGGCCCTCTGATTCCTACTGTATTAAAGTGTATTGTATTTGTACTGTCTACCCTCAAGTTGTAAAGCGCTACGTAAACTGTTGGCACTATATAAATCCTGTATAATAATAATAATAATAATTTCTTTGACAGTGGGCAAACGTACAAAATCAACAGGAGATATCCCCTCACTGTATTGTAAAATCTTGGAGGAGAACCTTCTTCCCTCAGCCAGAACACTGAAGATGGGCCATGGATGGGTCTTCCAGCATGACAATGACCCAAAACATACCGCCAAGGCAACAAAGGAAGAAGAAGCACATTAGGGTCATGGAGTGGCCTAGCCAGGCTCCAGACCTTAATCCTATAGAAAATCCATGGAGGGAACTGAAACTTTGAGTTGCCAAGAAACCTTTAAGGATTTAGAGAAGATCTGTAAAGAAGAGTGGACCAAAATCCCTCCTGAGATGTGAGCAAACCTGATCACCACCTACAAGAAACGTCTGACCTCTGTGATCACCAACAAGGGTTTCTCCACCAACTACTAAGTCATGTTTTGCTTGGGGATCAAATACTTATTTTACTCACTGAACTGCAACTCCACTTATAACATTTGTATTGTGTGAGTTTCCTGGATTTTTGGTTGATATTCTGTCTCTATCATATAAATACACCTATGATAAAAATTATAGACCCTTCATTTCTATGTAAATGGGCAAAATTACACAATCTGCAGGGAAGGAAATTATTATCCCCCCCCACTATCCCATAGTTTGTGGACTCTATACCTTTCCTACAGACTAAATAATATTCACTGATTTGGGTTTATTCTCACCAAAGAAATTCAGCAGAATACAATTTGGCCAAAATTTATGAAGAAAGGATTTGCTACATTTTATAACAGAAACAAAGAAAAACACTACTTTTCAAAAATGTTGGTCTTTTTTCGTTTATTTAGCAAAAATTACCCCCCCCCCCAGCGGTGATTAAATACCACCAAAAGAAATCTCTATGTGAAAAAAAAATGATAAAAATCTCATATGAGTACAAATGTCACATGACTGAGTAATTGTCATTCAAAGTGTGAGAACGCTGAAAGCTGAAAATTGGCCTGGGCAGGAAGGAAGAGGGGGGTGTCCGGCATTGAAGGGGTTAAAAGTGCAACATGACCCCCCCCCCCCCCCCCCAATACTCCCAGTATACTAATATCTGTCTCCTCCCCTCATACTACCTGTATACTCTTGTCGTCCCCCCTCACCTTGTTGTACCCCTGGCAGGTGACCCCTGTTGTACCCCCCACAATACCCCGGAATATAGCCCCCCACCCTGTAACCCGGGAGATGACCTCTCAACTTCTTGTACCCCAGGAATATTCACCCCGCTCTCCAGGTGACCTCTCATCTTGTGCCACCAGAATAGTCCCCTCCTCACCTTATTGTACTCCTGGGAATAGTCCCCCCCCCCCCCTCCATATTTTCTTGTAGACCCGGAATAGTCCCCCCACCTTGTACACCCGGGAGGTGACCCCTCATCTTTATGTACCCTCAGGAATAGTCCCTCCCCTCATGTTATTGTACCCCCAGAATAGTCTCAACCCCCATCTTCTTGTACCCACAGGAGTTGTCCCCTCACCTGCTTGTAGACCCAGAATAGTCTCCCCTACTCCCCCTCACCTTGTGGTAACAGAAAAGTCCCCCTTATTGTACCCCCGGGAGGTGAAGTGACCCCTCCCCCATACTCCAGGTATACCCCAAGTAGGTCCTCTCACCTTCTTGTACCCCTCGGGAGGTGACCCCCTCATCTTCTTGTACCCCAGGAATAGTTGCCCCCCCATATCTTCTTTTAGACCTGGAATAGTCTCCCCCCCCCACCTTGCACCCCAGGGAGGGGAGGTGACCCCCTCATACCCCCGGTATATCCCCCCTGGTCCACTGACCTTCTTGTAGTCCACCCCCCCCCCCACCTCTTCGCACCCCCAGGAGGTGACCCCCTCATCTTGTGCCAGCAGAATATTCCCCTCCTCACCTTATTGTACCCCTGAAATAGTCGCACCCCCCATATTCTCTTGTAGACCTGGAACAGTCTCCCCCACCTTGTACCCCCCGGGAGGTGACCCCCCTCATCTAATGTGACCCCCCTCATCTAACTGTACCCCCCAGGTGACCCCCTCATCTAATTGTACCTCCCCTCATCTAATTGTACCCCCCGGAGGTGACCCCCCCCATATCCCGGTATATCCCCCCCTCGGTAGGTCTCACCTTCTTGTACCCCCAAAATAGTCGCATCCCCCATATCTTCTTGTAGACCTGGAACATCCCCCCCCCCCCTTGTACCCGCCGGGAGGTGACCCCCCCCTCATCTAAATTTTACCCTCGGGAGGTGACCCCCCCCATCTAATTGTACCCCCCAGAATAGTCGTGCCCCCCTAAACCTTCTTGTAGACCTGGAACATTTCCCTTGTACCCCTGGGAGGGGAGGGGAGGTGAGGTGCCCCCCCCCCATACTCCCAGTATATCCCCCCCCCGGTATATCTCACCTACTTGTAACCCCTGGAGGTGACCCCCCCATGTAGGTCTTGCCTTCTTGTACCCCAAAATAGTCGCACCCACCATATCTTCTAGTAGACCTGGAACATCCCCCCCCCCTGTACCCTCCGGGAGGTGACCCCCCTTATCTAATTGTACCCCCAGAATAGTCCCCCCCTTATCTTCTTGTACCCCCAGGAAGGTGCCCCCCACACCCCCGAGGTGCCCCCCACACCCCCGGTATATCCCCCCTTCTTGTACCCCCGGTAGGTGCCCCTCCCCCATATCCCGGTATATCTCACCTTCTTGTACCCCCGGTAGGTGCCCCCTCCCCCATACCCCGGTATATCTCACCTTCTTGTACCCCCGGTAGGTGCCCCCTCCCCCATACCCCCGGTATATCTCACCTTCTTGTACCCCCGGTAGGTGCCCCTCCCCCATACCCCGGTATATCTCACCTTCTTGTACCCCCGGTAGGTGCCCCCTCCCCCATACCCCCGGTATATCTCACCTTCTTGTACCCCCGGTAGGTGCCCCTCCCCCATACCCCGGTATATCTCACCTTCTTGTACCCCCGGTAGGTGCCCCCCCCCCATACCCCCGGTAGTTCCTCTCACCTTCTTGTACCCCCGGTAGGTGCCCCCTCCCCCATATCCCGGTATATCTCACCTTCTTGTACCCCCGGTAGGTGCCCCCTCCCCCATACTCCCGGTATATCTCACCTTCTTGTATCCCCGGGAGGTGACCCCTCCCCCATACTCCCGGTATATCTCACCTTCTTGTATCCCCGGGAGGTGACCCCTCCCCCATACCCCGGTATATCCCCCCGGTATATCTCACCTTCTTGTACCCCCGGTAGGTGCCCCTCCCCCATACCCCCGGTATATCTCACCTTCTTGTACCCCCGGTAGGTGCCCCCTCCCCCATACCCCCGGTAGTTCCTCTCACCTTCTTGTACCCCCGGTAGGTGCCCCCTCCCCCATATCCCGGTATATCTCACCTTCTTGTACCCCCGGTAGGTGCCCCCTCCCCCATATCCCGGTATATCTCACCTTCTTGTACCCCCGGTAGGTGCCTCCTCCCCCATACCCCCGGTATATCTCACCTTCTTGTACCCCCGGGAGGTGACCCCTCCCCCATACCCCCGGTAGTTCCTCTCACCTTCTTGTAGCCCCGGTAGGTGCCCCTCCCCCATACCCCGGTAGGTGCCTCCTCCCCCATACCCCGGTAGGTGCCTCCTCCCCCATATCCCGGTATCCTCTCACCTTCTTGTAGCCCCGGTAGGTGCCCCCTCCCCCATATCCCGGTATATCTCACCTTCTTGTACCCCCGGTAGGTGCCCCTCCCCCATACCCCCGGTATATCTCACCTTCTTGTACCCCCGGTAGGTGCCCCCTCCCCCATATCCCGGTATATCTCACCTTCTTGTACCCCCGGTAGGTGCCCCCTCCCCCATATCCCGGTATATCTCACCTTCTTGTACCCCCGGTAGGTGCCCCCTCCCCCATATCCCGGTATATCTCACCTTCTTGTACCCCCGGGAGGTGACCCCTCCCCCATACCCCCGGTAGTTCCTCTCACCTTCTTGTAGCCCCGGTAGGTGCCCCTCCCCCATACCCCGGTAGGTGCCTCCTCCCCCATATCCCGGTATCCTCTCACCTTCTTGTAGCCCCGGTAGGTGCCCCCTCCCCCATACCCCCGGTATATCTCACCTTCTTGTACCCCCGGTAGGTGCCCCTCCCCCATACCCCCGGTAGTTCCTCTCACCTTCTTGTACCCCCGGTAGGTGCCCCCTCCCCCATACCCCCGGTATATCTCACCTTCTTGTACCCCCGGTAGGTGCCCCCTCCCCCATACCCCCGGTATATCTCACCTTCTTGTACCCCCGGTAGGTGCCCCCTCCCCCATACCCCCGGTATATCTCACCTTCTTGTACCCCCGGTAGGTGCCCCCTCCCCCATACCCCCGGTATCCTCTCACCTTCTTGTAGCCCCGGGAGGTGACCCAGGCCCGGACGGGCTCCATGCTCCCGGTGGTGTCGGGACTCTCCCAGTATTTGGTGTTGGGTCCTCCGTCCTTCCTCCGGGCCTGTGTGATGGAGGCCTCCCCTCCCCCACCACCTCCTCCTCCTTCCTCGGGCTCTCCGTCCTCTCCATCCTCCTCCTCTCCGTCCTCCTCATCCTCCTCGCCGTCCTCTTCCTCCTCCTCCTCCGGCTCTCTCCGGTTCTCCTCCCGCCTCTGGTATTGCCTTGTCGCCGGACTCCCGTCCTCCCCTCCCCCGGCCGCCGCTCCCCCCCGGCGCCGCCGTCTCCTCTGCCTGGGCCCCGCCAGCCTGCCGCCCTCTCCGCCGCTACTGCTGCCGTTACAGCCGCCCGGTACCGCCAGGCCGACCTGCCTTTGTTTCATGGCGCCCGCCGGGGAATGCAGCGACTGCGGCCTACAAAGACACGCCCCTCCAAGTGCCAATCATCGTCGGGGCACGCCCACCGACCAGCACTGGGCCTGCGCGAAGACTATCAATCACCGCCGGGACACGCCCCCTCCTATTTAACGTAATGTACAGCTCAGCTGTCAATCACTGCGGGTCCCGCCCACTTTACCAATCTTTAGAAAAAAGGGGCACGCCCCTTGCCGCTGAATGAGCCTGCGCCTCAGCCGCCAATAGAATGATAGGAACGCTCCCACAAGGCCATGTGACCAATCACAACAGAGAACTAATAAAGGCACGAAAAGAGGCTGCGCAAAAAACTGTCAATCAAAACCTGGACGCGCCCATCACTCTTGTCTCGTTTGTTGCTCGCCACGCCCCTCCGTCCATCAGATTTGTAGCCACGCCCCTCCCGGACCTCCCGCTTATTGTCCATCCAGCTCCCGCCCACCGAAATCACGCCCCGCCCACGTATGTGATTAGCTGTTGGGGAGGAATACAAGGCCCGAGGTAAACATGGCTGTGTGGCCACGCCCAGCAGTGGGAGGCCGAGCGTAAATAAGACAAACTTTATTAGTAGGGAAAGGGCGGTGCGCATGCGCAGTTCCCTGAGAGCGGCCATGTGCTTCTCTGCGGCCCTCACCGACCAGACCTGAGACTGAGCTCTGCTATCTGTGACTACCTGACCCAGGATTCCTCTCACTTCCTGTCCCCGGTGACAACACTTCATCACACAGGAAGTGGGGGAAATAGATTTATATAGTTGGGGAAGACAGGAGCCCCTGCCAGGTGTTTATTTTTTTGGCCCCCCCTTACTTCCTGTCTGATACAAGGTTGTCATCGGGACAGGAAGTGAGCAATAAAAACCTGACAAGAGTTCACACCCCCCCCAACCAATGAGAAGACAGACTTATCCCCCTCAACCAATGAGAAGACATACTTATCCCCCCCAACCAATGAGAAGACAGACTTATCCCCCCCCCCAACCAATGAGAAGACAGACCTATCCCCCCCAACCAATGAGAAGACAGACTTATCCCCCCCAACCAATGAGAAGACAGACTTATCCCCCCCCCTCCAACCAATGAGAAGACAGACCTATCCCCCCCAACCAATGAGAAGACAGACTTATCCCCCCCAACCAATGAGAAGACAGACTTATCCCCCCCCTCCAACCAATGAGAAGACAGACTTATCCCCCCCCACCAACCAAAGAGAAGACAAACTTATCCCCCCCTCTTCTCCAAATAAAGAGAAGACAGACTTATCCCCCCCCCCTCCAACCAATGAGAAGCCTAACTTATCCCCCCTCCAATCAAAGAGAAGCCAGACTTATCCCCCCTCCAACCAATGAGAAGCTGGACTTCCCCCCCTCCAACCAAAGAGAAACCGTACTTATACCCCCCTCCAACCAAAGAGAAGCCAGAATTATCCCCCTCCAACCAAAGAGAAGCCAGACTTATCCCCCCCAACCAATGAGAAGACAGACTTATCCCTCCCCAACCAATGAGAAGACAGACTTATCCCCCCCAACCAATGAGAAGACAGACTTATCCCCCCCCCCTCCAACCAATGAGAAGCCGGACTTATCCCCCCCACCAACCAAAGAGAAGACAAACTTATCCCCCCTCTTCTCCAACCAATGAGAAGCCCAACTTATCCCCCCTCCAACCAAAGAGAAACCATACTTATCCCCCCCTCCAACCAAAGAGAAGCCAGAATTACCCCCCTCCAACCAAAGAGAAGCCAGACTTATCCCCCTCCAACCAATGAGAAGCCCAACTTATCCCCCCTCCAATCAAAGAGAAGCCAGACTTATCCCCCCTCCAACCAAAGAGAAACCATACTTATCCCCCCCTCCAACCAAAGAGAAACCATACTTATCCCCCCCTCCAACCAAAGAGAAGCCAGAATTACCCCCCTCCAACCAAAGAGAAGACAGACTTATCCCCCCCTCCAACCAATGAGAAGCCCAACTTATCCCCCCTCCAATCAAAAGAGAAGCCAGACTTATCCCCTCTTCCAATCAAAGAGAAGCCGGGCGTATCCCCCCTCCAGCCAATGAGAAGCTGGACTTTCGCCCCCCTCCAACCAAAGATAAACCGTACTTATCCCCCCCTCCAACTAAAGAGAAGCCGGACTTATCCCCCCCTCCAACCAAAGAGAAGCCAGACTTATCCCCCTCCAACCAAAGAGAAACTGGACTTATCCCCCCCTCCAACCAAAGAGAAGCCGGACTTATCCCCCCTCCAACCAAAGAGAAGCCGGACTTATCCCCCCTCCAACCAAAGAGAAGCCGGACTTATCCCCCCTCCCACCAAAGAGAAGCCGGACTTACCCCCCCCCCAACCAAAGAGAAGCCGGACGTATCCCCCCCTCCAACCAAAGAGAAGCTGGACTTATCCCTCCTCCAACCAAAGAGAAGCCAGACTTATCCCCCCTCCCACCAAAGAGAAGCCGGACTTACCCCCCCCCAACCAAAGAAAAGCCGGACTTATCCCCCCTCCAACCAAAGAGAAAACAAACTTATCCCCCCTCCAACCAAAGAGAAGCCAGACTTATCCCCTCCTCCAACCAAAGAGAAACCGGACTTATCCCCCCTCCAACCAAAGAGAAGCCGGACTTATCCCCCCCCAACCAAAGAGAAGCCGGACTTATCCCCCCCCCAACCAAAGAGAAGCCGGACTTATCCCCCCTCCAACAAAAGAGAAAACAAACTTATCCCCCCTCAACCAAAGAGAAGACGGACTTATCCCCCCCAACCAAAGAGAAGACAGACTTACCCCCCCCAACCAAAGAGAAGCCGGATTTATCCACCCCCCCCCCCTCCAACCAAAGAGAAGCCGGACTTATACCCTCTCCAACTAAGGAGAAGCCAAACTTTATATATGATAGAGGGTGGAGGGATGGGGTATTTCTTTATATATGATGAGAACATAAAGGTTGGGGGAGGGGTGTTTCTTTTTACAGTATAACACACATCAGCCATAATGTTAGACCCCCCCACCCTAATATTGGGTTGATCCCCCTCTCCTGACCTGTTCAGGCATGGACTACACTAGACCTCTGAAGGTACACTGTGGTATCTGGCACCAAGCCATCAGTAGAAGATCCTGTAACTCCTGTGAGTTGGGAGGTGCCCTCCCCCCCATCAACAAGCCTTCCCTCCCATCAGTAAATCTCCCCCACCACCTCCATCGATGACCCTCTCCCTATCTCCATCAATAAATCTTCCCTTCCCACCCCCATCAATGAGCCTCCCCCCATCTCCACCAATAAATCATCGCTCCCCAGCCCTATCAATAAGCCTTCCCTCCCCCACCTCCATCAATGAGCCCTCCCTCCCCCACCTCCATCAATGAGCCTTCCCTCCCCACCTCCATCAATGAGCCCTCCCTCCCCCACCTTCATCAATGAGCCTTCCCTCCCCCCACCTCCATAAATGAGCCTTCCCTCCCTACCTCCATCAATGAGCTTTCCCTCCCCCACCTCCATCAATGAACCTTCCCTCCTCACCTCCATCAATGAGCCTTCCCTCCCCACCTCCATCAATGAGCCTTCCCTCCCCACCTCCATCAACGAGCCTTCCCTCCCCACCTCCATCAAGGAGCCTTCCCTCCCCCACCTTCATCAAAAAGCCTTCCCACCTCCATTAATGAGCCTTCCCCTCCCCATCTCCATCAATGAGCCTTCTCTCCCCCACCTCCATCAATGAGCCTCCCCACCTCCATCAATGAGCCTTCCCTCCCCCACCACCATCAATGAGCCTTCCCTCCCCCACCTTCATCAAAAAGCCTTCCCACCTCCATTAATGAGCCTTCCCCTCCCCATCTCCATCAATGAGCCTTCCCTCCCCCACCTCCATCAATGAGCCTCCCCACCTCCATCAATGAGCCTTCCCTCCCCCACCACCATCAATGAGCCTTCCCTCCCCCACCTTCATCAATGAGCCTTCCCACCCCCACCTTCACCAATGAGCCTTCCTACCCCCACCTCCATTAATGAGCCTTCCCCCCCCCCCACCTCCAACAATGAGCCTTCCCTCCCCACCTTCATCAATGAGCCTTCCCTCCCCACCTCCATCAATAAGCCTACCCTCCCCACCTCCATCAATGAGCCTTCCCCTCCCCCACCTCCATCAATGAGCCTTCCCTCCCACCTCCAACAATGAGCCTTCCCTCCCCACCTCCATCGATGAGCCTTCCCTCCCCACCTCCATCGATGAGCCTTCCCTCCCCACCTCCATCAATGAGCCTTCCCTCCCCACCTCCATCAATGAGCCTTCCCTCTCCACCCCCACCAATGAGCCTTTCTTCCCCACCTCCATCAATGAGCCTTCCCTCCCTCACCTCCATCAATGATCCTTCCCTCCCGACCTCCATCAATGAGCCTTCCCTCCCCCACCTTCATCAATAAGCCTTCCCACCCCCACCTCCATCAATGAACCTTCCCTCCCCCACCTCCATCAATGAGCCTTCCCTCCCCACCTCCATCAATGAGCCTTCCCTCCCCCACCTTCATCAATGAGCTTTCCTCCCCCACCTCCATAAATGAGCCTTCCCTCCCACCTCCATCAATGAGCCTTACCTCCCCACCTCCATCAATGAGCCTTCCCTCCCCAGCTCCATCAATGAGCCTCCCCACCCCACCTCCATCGATGAGCCTTCTCTCCCCACCTCCATCGATGAGCCTTCTCTCCCCACCTCCCTCGATGAGCCTTCCCTCCCCCACCTCCATCAATGAGCCTTCCTTCTCCACCTCCATCAATGAGCCTTCCCTCCCCCACCTCCATTAATGAGCCTTCCCAGCCTCACCTCCATTAATGAGCCTTCCCTCCCTGCCTCCATCAATGAGCTTTTCCTCCCCCACCTCCATCAATGAACCTTCCCTCCCCACCTCCATCAATGAGCCTTCCCTCCCCACCTCCATCAATGAGCCTTCCCTCCCACCTCCATCATTGAGCCTTCCCTCCCTGCCTCCATCAATGAGCTTTCCCTCCCCCACCTGCATCAATGAGCCTTTCCTCCCCCACCTGCATCAATGAGCCTTCCCTCCCCCACCTGCATCAATGAGCCTTTCCTCCCCCACCTCCATTAATGAGCCTTCCCACCTCCATTAATGAGCCTTCCCCTCCCCATCTCCATCAATGAGCCTCCCCTCCCCACCTCCATCAATGAGCCTTCCCTCCGCCACCTCCATCAATGAGCCTTCCCTCCCCCACCTTCATCAATGAGCCTTCCCACCCCCACCTTCATCAATGAGCCCTCCCACCCCCACCTCCATCAATGAGCCTTCCCTCCCCACCTCCATCAATGAGCCTTCTCTCCCACCTCCATCAATGAGCCTTCCCTCCCCACCTCCATCAATAAGCCTTCCCTCCCCACCTCCATCAATAAGCCTTCCCTCCCCCACCTCCATCAATGAGCCTTCCCCTCCCCCACCTCCATCAATGAGCCTTCCCTCCCACCTCCATCAATGAGATTTCCCTCCCCCACCTCCATCAATGAGCCTTCCCTCCCCACCTCCAGCGATGAGCCTTCCCTCCCCACCTCCATTAATGAGCCTTCCCTCCCCACCTCCATCAATGAGCCTTCCCTCTCCACCCCCATCAATGAGCCTTATGAGCCTTCCTTCCCCACCTCCATCAATGAGCCTTCCCTCCCTCACCTCCATCAATGAGCCTTCCCTCCTGACCTCCATCAATGAGCCTTCCCTCCCCCACCTTCATCAATAAGCCTTCCCACCCCCACCTCCATCAATGAGCCTTCCCTCCCCCACCTCCATCAATGAGCCTTCCTTCTCCACCTCCATCAATGAGCCTTCCCTCCCCCACCTCCATTAATGAGCCTTCCCAGCCTCACCTCCATTAATGAGCCTTCCCTCCCTGCCTCCATCAATGAGCTTTTCCTCCCCCACCTCCATCAATGAACCTTCCCTCCCCACCTCCATCAATGAGCCTTCCCTCCCCACCTCCATCAATGAGCCTTCCCTCCCCACCTCCATCAATGAGCCTTCCCTCCCACCTTCATCATTGAGCCTTCCCTCCCTGCCTCCATCAATGAGCTTTCCCTCCCCCACCTCCATCAATGAGCCTACCCTCCCCACCTCCATCAACGAGCCTTCCCTCCCCCACCTGCATCAATGAGCCTTCCCTCCCCCACCTGCATCAATGAGTCTTTCCTCCCCCACCTCCATTAATGAGCCTTCCCACCTCCATTAATGAGCCTTCCCCTCCCCATCTCCATCAATGAGCCTCCCCTCCCCACCTCCATCAATGAGCCTTCCCTCCCCCACCTCCATAAATGAGCCTCCCCTCCCCCACCTCCATCAATGAGCCTTCCCTCCGCCACCTCCATCAATGAGCCTTCCCTCCCCCACCTTCATCAATGAGCCTTCCCAGCACCACCTTCATCAATGAGCCCTCCCACCCCCACCTCCATTAATGAGCCTCCCCCTCCCCCACCTCCATCAATGAGCCTTCCCTCCCCACCTCCATCAATGAGCCTTCTCTCCCACCTCCATCAATGAGCCTTCCCTCTCCACCCCCATCAATGAGCCTTCCTTCCCCACCTCCATCAATGAGCCTTCCCTCCCTCACCTCCATAAATGAGCCTTCCCTCTTGACCTCCATCAATGAGCCTTCCCTCCCCCACCTTCATCAATAAGCCTTCCCACCCCCACTTCCATCAATGAGCCTTCCCACCCCCACCTCCATCAATGAGCCTTCCCTCCCCACCTCCATCAATGAGCCTTCCCTCCCCCACCTTCATCAATGAGCCTTCCCACCCCCACCTCCATCAATGAGCCTTCCCTCCCCACCTCCATCAATGAGCCTTCCCTCCCCCACCATTATCTCAATGAGCCTTCCCTCCCCCACCTCCATAAATGAGCCTTCCCTCCCACCTCCATCAATGAGCCTTACCTCCCCACCTCCATCAATGAGCCTTCCCTCCCCAGCTCCATCAATGAGCCTCCCCACCCCACCTCCATCGATGAGCCTTCTCTCACCACCTCCATCGATGAGCTTTCTCTCCCCACCTCCATCGATGAGCCTTCCCTCCCCTACCTCCATCAATGAGCCTCCCCACCTCCATCGATGAGCCTTCTCTCACCACCTCCATCAATGAGCCTTCCCTCCCCACCTCCATCAATGAGCCTTCCCTCCCACCTCCATCAATGAGCCTTTCCACCCCCACCTCCATTAATGAGCCTTCCCCTCCCCCACCTCTATCAATGAGCCTTCCCTCCCCACCTCCGTCAATGAGCCTTCTCTCCCACCTCCATCAATGAGCCTTCCCTCCCCACCTCCATCAATAAGCCTACCCTCCAGACCTCCATCAATGAGCCTTCCCTCCCCCACCTCCATCAATGAGCCTTCCCTCCCCCACCTTCATCAATGAGACTTCCCACCTCCACCTCCATTAATGAGCCTTCCCCTCCCCCACCTCCATCAATGAGCCTTCCCTCCCACCTCCATCAATGAGTTTTTAATCCCCCACCTCCATCAATGAGCCTTCCCTCCCCACCTCCATTGATGAGCCTTCCCTCCCCACCTCCATCAATGAGCCTTCCCTCCCCCACCTCCATCAATGAGCCTTCCCTCTCCACCCCCATCAATGAGCCTTCCTTCCCCACCTCCATCAATGAGCCTTCCCTCCCTCACCTCCATCAATGATCCTTCCCTCCCGACCTCCATCAATGAGCCTTCCCTCCCCCATCTTCATCAAAAAGCCTTCCCACCCCCACCTCCATCAATGAGCCTTCCCTCCCCCACCTTTATCAATGAGCGTTCCCACCCCCACCTCCATCAATGAGCCTTCCCTCCCCACCTCCATCAATGAGTCTTCCCTCCTCACCTCCATCAATGAGCCTCCCCTCCCCACCTTCATCAATGAGCCTTCCCTTCCCCCACCTCCATCAGTGAGCCTTCCCCTCCCTGCCTCTATGAACGAGCCTTTACTTCCCCCACCTCAATCAATGAGCCCTCCCAGCCCCACCTCCATTGTTGAGCCTTTTTTCCCCCACCTCCATCAATGAGCTTTGCCTCCCCCAATTCCATCAATGAGCCTTCCCTCCCCCACCTCCATCAATGAACCTTCCCTCCCCACCTCCATCAATGAGCCTTCCCTCCCCACCTCCATCAATGTGCCTTCTCTCCCCACCTCCATCAATGAGCTTTCCCTCCCCCAATTCCATCAATGAGCCTTCCCTCCCCCACCTCCATCAATGAACCTTCCCTCCCCACCTCCATCAATGAGCCTTCCCTCCCCACCTCCATCAATGTGCCTTCTCTCCCCACCTCCATCAATGAGCCTTCCCTCCCCCACCTCCATCAATGAGCCTTCCCACCCCCACCTCCATTAACCACTTCCCGCCCGCCCTATAGCGGATTGACGTCCGGGAAGTGGTTCTGGTATCCTGACTGGACGTCATATGTGGTCCAGCAGGATAACATGCCGCAGCGGGCGCGCATCGCGGCGATCGGTGGAGCGGTGTGTCAGTCTGACACACCGCTACACTGATCTTGGTAAAAAGCCTCCGGCGGAGGCTCGTTACCACGTGATCAGCCGTGTCCAATCACGGCTGATCACGCTGTCAATAGGAAGAGCCGTTGATCGGCTCTTCCTCACTCGCGTCTGACAGACGCAAGTAGAGGAGAGCCGATCGGCGGCTCTCCTGGCAGGGGGGGTCTGCGCTGATTGTTTATCAGCGCAGCCCCCCCTCAGATCACCCCACTGGACTACCAGGGATGCCACTAGGACCACCAGGGAAGGGGCAACGTGGATGGCCAGGTATGTACCCCATGGCCATCCACATGTGCCCAATCTGTGCCAATCAGTGCCCACAAATGGGCACTGATTGGCACTATTATGTCCATGATCTGCCCAGCAATGCCCAGATCTGCCCAGCAATGCTCTATCAGTGCCACCTGTCATTGCCCATCTGTGCCACCTGTCATTGCCCATCAGTGCCACCTGTCAGTGCCCATCAGTGCCACACATCAGTGCCACACATAAGTACCCATCAGTGCCACCCATATATACCAATGAATGCCATCTACCAGTGCCCATCAGTGCTGCCTATGTGTGCCCATCGGTGCCACCTATGAGTGCCCATCAGTGCCGCATACCAGTGCCACCTATCAGTGCCCATCAGTGCCACCTATCAGTGCCCATCAGTACCGCCTATCAGTGCCACCTGTCATTGCCCATCTGTGCCACCTGTCATTGCCCATCAGTGCCACCTGTCAGTGCCCATCAGTGCCACACATCAGTGCCACACATAAGTACCCATCAGTGCCACCCATATATACCAATGAATGCCATCTACCAGTGCCCATCAGTGCTGCCTATGTGTGCCCATCGGTGCCACCTATGAGTGCCCATCAGTGCCGCATACCAGTGCCACCTATCAGTGCCCATCAGTGCCACCTATCAGTGCCCATCAGTGCCGCCTATCAGTGCCCGTTAGTGCAGCCATATCAGTGCCCATTATTGAAGGAGAAAGCGTACTTATTTACAAAAAAATTTAACAGAAACAAAGAAAAACTTGTTTTTTTTCGAAATTTTCGGTCTTTTTTTATTTGTTGCGCAAAAAATAAAAACCGCAGAGGTGATCAAATACCACCAAAAGAAAGCTCTATTTGTGGGAACAAAATGATAAAAAATTTGTTTGGGTACAGTGTAGCATGACTGCGCAATTGTCATTCAAATTGCAACAGCGCTGAAAGGTGAAAATTGGGCTGGGCGGGAAGGTGTCTAAGTGCCTGGTATTGAAGTGGTTAATGAGCCTTCCCTCTCCACTTCTATCAATGAGCCTTCCCTCTCCACCCCCATCAATGAGCCTTCCCTCCCCCACCTCCATCAATTAGCCTTCCCTCCCGACCTCCATCAATGAGCCTTCCCTCCCCACCTCCATCAATAAGCCTTCCCTCCCCCACCTTTATCAATGAGCCTTCCCTCCCCACCTCCATCAATGAGCCTTCCCTCTCCACCTCCATCAATGAGCCTTCCCTCCCTACCTCCATCAATGAGCCTTCCCTTCCCCCACCTCCATCAGTGAGCCTTCCCAGCCCCACCTCCATTAATGAGCCTTCTCTCCCCCACCTTTATCAATGAGCCTTCCCTCCCCCACCTCCATAAATGAGCCTTCCCTCCCTGCCTCCATCAATGAGCTTTCCCTCCCCCAACACCATCGATGAGCCTTCCCTCCCCACTTCCATCAATAAGCTTTCCCTCCCCCAACTCCATCAATGAGCCTTCCCTCCCCACTTCCATCAATGAGCCTTCCCTCCCCCAACTCCATCAATGAGCCTTCTCTCCCCACCTCCATTAATGAGCATTTCCTCCCCACCTCCATCAATGAGCCTTCCCTTCCCCACCTCCATCAATGAGCCTTCCCTCCCCACCTCCATCAATGAGCCTTCCCTCCCCCACCACCATCAATGAGCTTCCCTTTTCCACCTCCATCAATGAGCTTTCCCCTCCCCACCTCCACCAACGAGCCTCCCCTCCCCATCTCCATCAATGCGACTCCCCCCACCTTCATCAATGAGCCTTCCCTCCCCCACCCCCACCAATGAGCCTCCCCACCCCCACCAATGAGCCTTCCCTCCCCACCTCCATCAATAAGCATTCCCTCCCCCACCTTCATCAATGAGCCTTCCCTCCCCCACCTCCATCAATGAGCCTTCCCTCCCCCACCTCCATCAATGAGCCTTCCCTCCCCACCTCCATCAATGAGCCTCCCCACCCCACCTCCATTGATGAGCCTTCTCTCCCCACCTCCATCGATGAGCCTTCTCTCCCCACGTCCATCGATGAGCCTTCCCTCCCCACCTCCATCAATAAGCATTCCCTCCCCCACCTTCATCAATGAGCCTTCCCTCCCCCACCTCCATCAATGAGCTTCCCTCCCACCTCCATCAATGAGCCTTTCCTCCCCACCTCCATCAATGAGCCTTCCCTCCCCACCTCCATCAATGAGCCTCCCCACCCCACCTCCATCGATGAGCCTTCTCTCCCCACCTCCATCGATGAGCCTTCCCTCCCCACCTCCATCAATGAGCCTTCCCTCCCCCACCTCCATCAATGAGCCTTCCCTCCCCACCTCCATCAATGAGCCTCCCCACCCCACCTCCATTGATGAGCCTTCTCTCCCCACCTCCATCGATGAGCCTTCTCTCCCCACGTCCATCGATGAGCCTTCCCTCCCCACCTCCATCAATAAGCATTCCCTCCCCCACCTTCATCAATGAGCCTTCCCTCCCCCACCTCCATCAATGAGCTTCCCTCCCACCTCCATCAATGAGCCTTCCCTCCCCACCTCCATCAATGAGCCTTCCCTCCCCACCTCCATCAATGAGCCTCCCCACCCCACCTCCATCGATGAGCCTTCTCTCCCCACCTCCATCAATGAGCCTTCCCTCTCCACCTCCATCAATGAGCCTTCCCTTCCCCCACCTCCATCAGTGAGCCTTCCCCTCCCTACCTCTATCAACGGGCCTTCCCTCCCTGCCTCCATCAATGAGCTTTCCCTCCCCTAACACCATCAATGAGCCTTCCCTCCCCACTTCCATTAATAAGCTTTCGCTCCTCACCTCCATCAATGAGCCTTCCCTCCCCACTTCCATCAATGAGCTTTCTCTCCCCACCTCCATCAATGAGCCTTCCCTCCCCCAACTCCGTCAATGAGCCTTCCCTCCTCACCTCCATCAATGAGCCTTCCCTCCCTGCCTCTATCAACGAGCCTTCCCCACCTCCATCAATCAGCCTTCCCTCCCCACCTCCATCAATGAGCCTTCCCTCCCCCACCTTCATCAATGAGCCTTCCCTCCCCCACCTCCATAAATGAGCCTTCCCTCCCACCTCCATCAATGAGCCTTACCTCCCCACCTCCATCAATGAGCCTTCCCTCCCCAGCTCCATCAATGAGCCTCCCCACCCCCATCTCCATCAATGAGCCTCCCCTCCCCACCCCCACCAATGAGCCTCCCTACCCCCACCAATAAGCCTTCCCTCCCCACCTCCATCAATAAGCATTCCCTCCCCCACCTTCATCAATGAGCCTTCCCTCTCCCACCTCCATCAATGAGCCTTCCCTCCCCCACCTCCATCAATGAGCCTTCCCACCTCCACCTCCATCAATGAGCCTTCCCTCCCCCCACCTCCATCAATGAGCCTTCCCTCCCCCACCTCCATCAATGAGCCTTCCCTCCCCCACCTTCATCAATGAGCCTTTCCACCCCCACCTCCATCAATGAGCCTTCCCTCCCCCACCTCCATCAATGAGCCTTCCCTCCCCTACCTCCATCAATGAGCCTTCCCTCCCCCACCTCCATCAATGAGCCTTCCCTCCCCCACCTCCATCAGTGAGCTTCCCTCCCCACCTCCATCGGTGAGCTTCCCTCCCCCACCTCCATTAACCACTTGACAACTGGGCCCTTCCTAACCAGACCAATTTTCAGCTTTCAGCACTTTCACACTTGAATGACAATTACTCAGTCACGCAACACTGTACACATATTAAATGTTTGTCTTTTTTTTTCACACAAATAGAGCTTTCTTTTGTTGGCATTTAATCACCGCTGGGTTTTTTAATTTTTTTGCACTATAAATGAAAAAAGACCGAAAATTCTGTAAAAAAAAAAAAAAAAATTTTTCTTTGTTTCTGTTATATAATTTCTCGAATTAAGAATTTTTCTTCATAAATTTGGGCCAAATTTTATGCTGCTACATATCTTTGGTAAAAATAATCCAAATTAGTGGATATTATTTGGTCTGTGTGAAAGTTATAGAGTCCACAAGCTATGGTGCCAATCTCTGAAAATTGATCACACCTGAAGTACTGACGATCTATCTAATTTCTTGAGACCCGAACAAGCCAGGAAAGTAAAAATACCCCCCAAATTACCCCTTTTTGGAAAGTAGACATCCCAAGGTATTTAGGAGGAGGCATGGTGAGTTTTTTGAAGTTGTAATTTTTTCCCACAATTCTTTGTAAAATCAAGGGTTTTTTTTTTTTTTTTAATATGACAAAAGTGTCATATTATCAGGTTATTTCTTACACACAGCATATGCATACCACAAATTACACCCCAAAACACATTCTGCTGCTCCTCCTGAGTATGGCAATACCACATGTGTGAGACCTTTACACATCGTGGCCACATACAGAGGCCCAACATGCAGGGAGCAACGTCAGGTGTTCTAGGAGCAAAAATTTTATTAAATCTCATTTCTTGACTACCTCTTACACTTTTGAAGGTCCTGGAGCACCAGGACAATGGAAATACCCAAAAAATGACCCCATTTTGGAAAGAAAACACCCCAACGTATACTCTATGAGGAATAATGAGTCTTTTGAACTTGTCGGGTTTTTTTTACAAGTATGAATGAGTACTGAGCATGGATGGGATGGATGGCTGGAATGGACACAGAGCAGCGCTGTGGGCGCTACACATCCAGCCCACAGCGCTGCAGCACTCGATCTCTCCCCTCTCCCCTCGCACTGTACCAATAGGTACGGGGAGGGGAGAGAGGAACCGGACGTGATGCCGGTTTGTTTGGAAGTGATCACTCCGTCATTTGACGGAGCAATCACGTGCTAAAAGGCCAATGTCAGCGGGCATTTACCGTGATGCGCCGGGTCCAGGTCACGGATATTCCCCGGGTGCGCGTCCATGGACGTCCTCCCAGAATAAGCTGACTGCGCTGTAGCTGTCTTTCGGCTATGGTGCTGTCGGCATCTGGTTAATGACCCTTCCCTCCCCACCTCCATCAATGAGCCTTCCCTCCCCATCTCCATCAATGAGCCTTCACTCCCCATCTCCATCAATGAGCCTTCACTCCCCCACCTTCATCAATAAATCTTCCCCCCACCTCCACCAATGAGCCTCCCACCTCCATCACTGATCCTCCCTTCCCCTCCCCACTTCCACCAATGAGCCTTCCCTCCCCACCTCCATCAATGAGCCTTCCCTCCCCGCCTCCATCAATGAGCCTTCCTTCCCTCCCCACCTCCACCAATGAGCCTTCCCTCCCCACCTCCATCAATGAGCCCCCCCCAATCTCCATCAATGAGCCCCCACCTCCTTCAGTGAGCTTTCCTTCCCACTTCCATTCATGAGCCTCCCACGACACCTCTACCAATGAGCCTCCCCTCCCCCACCTCCACCAATGAGCCTCCTACCCTTCACACCTCCGTCAATGAGCCTTCCCTCTCCACCTCCATCAATGAGCCTTCCCCTCCCTACCTCTATCAACGGGCCTTCCCTCCCTGCCTCCATCAATGAGCTTTCCCTCCCCCAACACCATCAATGAGCCTTCCCTCCCCACTTCCATCAATAAGCTTTCGCTCCTCACCTCCATCAATGAGCCTTCCCTCCCCACTTCCATCAATGAGCTTTCCCTCCCCACCTCCACCAATGAGCCTTCCCTCCCCCAACTCCGTCAATAAGCCTTCCCTCCTCACCTCCATCAATGAGCCTTCCCTCCCTGCCTCTATCAACGAGCCTTCCCCACCTCCATCAAGCAGCCTTCCCTCCCCACCTCGATCAATGAGCATTTCCTCCCCACCTCCATCAATGAGCCTTCCCTCCCCCACCTTCATTAATGAGCTTCCCTTTTCCACCTCCATCAATGAGCCTTCCCCTCCCCACCTCCACCAACGAGCCTTCCCTCCCCCCACCTCCATCAATGAGCCTTCCCTCCCCCATCTCCATCAATGAGCCTCCCTACCCCCACCAATGAGCCTTCCCTCCTCACCTCCATCAATAAGCATTCCCTCCCCCACCTTCATCAATGAGCCTTCCCTCCCCCACCTTCATCAATGAGCCTTCCCTCCCCCACCTCCATCAATGAGCCTTCCCTCCCCCACCTCCATCAATGAGCCTTCCCTCCCCACCTCCATCAGTGAGCTTCCCTCCCCACCTCCATCGGTGAGCTTCCCTCCCCCACCTCCATTAACCACTTGACAACTGGGCCCTTCCTAACCAGACCAATTTTCAGCTTTCAGCACTCTCACACTTGAATGACAATTACTCAGTCATGCAACACTGTACACATATTAAATGTTTGTCTTTTTTTTTCACACTAATAGAGCTTTCTTTTGTTGGCATTTAATCACCGCTGGGTTTTTTAATTTTTTTGCACTATAAATGAAAAAAGACCGAAAATTCTGTAAAAAAAAAAAAAAACATTTTTCTTTGTTTCTGTCATATAATTTCGCGAATTAAGAATTTTCCTTCATAAATTTGGGCCAAATTTTATGCTGCTACATATCTTTGGTAAAAATAATCCAAATTAGTGGATATTATTTGGTCTGTGTGAAAGTTATAGAGTCCACAAGCTATGGTGCCAATCTCTGAAAATTGATCACACCTGAAGTACTGACGATCTATCTAATTTCTTGAGACCCGAACAAGCCAGGAAAGTAAAAATACCCCCCAAATTACCCCTTTTTGGAAAGTAGACATCCCAAGGTATTTAGGTGGAGGCAAGGTGAGTTTTTTGAAGTTGTAATTTTTCCCACAATTCTTTGTAAAATCAAGATTTTTTTCTTCTTTTTTTTTAATATGACAAAAGTGTCATATTATCAGGTTATTTCTTACACACAGCATATGCATACCACAAATTACACCCCAAAACACATTCTGCTGCTCCTCCTGAGTATGGCAATACCACATGTGTGAGACCTTTACACATCGTGGCCACATATAGAGGCCCAACATGCAGGGAGCAACGTCAGGTGTTCTAGGAGCAAAAATTTTATTAAATCTCATTTCTTGACTACCTCTTACACTTTTGAAGGTCCTGGAGCACCAGGACAATGGAAATACCCAAAAAATGACCCCATTTTGGAAAGAAAACACTCCAACGTATACTCTATGAGGAATAATGAGTCTTTTGAACCTGTCGTTTTTTTTTTACAAGTATGAATGAGTACTGAGCATGGATGGGATGGATGGCTGGAATGGACACAGAGCAGCGCTGTGGGCGCTACACATCCAGCCCACAGCGCTGCAGCACTCGATCTCTCCCTTCTCCCCTCGCACTGTATTAATAGGTACGGGGAGGGGAGAGAGGAACCGGACGTGATGCCGGTTTGTTTGGAAGTGATCACTCCGTCATTTGACGGAGCAATCACGTGCTAAAAGGCCAATGTCAGCGGGCATTTACCGTGATGCGCCGGGTCCAGGTCACGGATATTCCCCGGGTGCGCGTCCATGGACGTCCTCCCAGAATAAGCCGACCGCGCTGTAGCTGTCTTTCGGCTATGGTGCTGTCGGCATCTGGTTAATGACCCTTCCCTCCCCACCTCCATCAATGAGCCTTCTCTCCCCATCTCCATCAATGAGCCTTCACTCCCCCACCTTCATCAATAAATCTTCCCCCCACCTCCACCAATGAGCCTCCCACCTCCATCACTGATCCTCCCTTCCGCTCCCCACTTCCACCAATGAGCCTTCCCTCCCCACCTCCATCAATGAGCCTTCCCTCCCCACCTCCATCAATGAGCCTTTCCTCCCTGCCTCCATCAATGAGCCTTCCCTCCCCACCTCCATCAATGAGCCTTCCTTCCCTCCCCACCTCCATTAATGAGCCCCCCCCAATCTCCATCAATGAGCCCCCACCTCCTTTAGTGAGCTTTCCTTCCCACTTCCATTCATGAGCCTCCCACGACACCTCTATCAATGAGCCTCCCCTCCCCCCTCCATCAATGAGCCTCCCCTCCCCCACCTCCACCAATGAGCCTCCTACCCCTCACACCTCCGTCAATGAGCCTTCCCTCCCCACTTCCATCAATGGGCCTTCCCTCCCCCACCTCCATAAATGAGCCTTCCCTCCCTCCCCACCTCCACCAATGAGCCTTCCCTCCCCATCTCCATAAATGAGCCTTTCCTCCCCAAACCTCCTTTAAAGAGCTTCCCCCCTCCTCCCCCAATCTCCATCAATGAGCCCCCACCTCCTTCAGTGAGCTTTCCTTCCCACCTCCATACATGAGCCTCCCACCACACCTCTATCAATGAGTCTCCCCTCCCCGCCTCCATCAATGAGCCTCCATCTCTCCATCAATGAGCCTGCCTTACCCCACACCTCCATCAATGAGCCTTCTCTCCCCCACCTCCATCAATGAGCCTTCCCTCCCCACCTCCATCAATGAGCCTTCTCTCCCCACCTCCATCAATGTGCCTTCCCTTCCCCACCTCCATTAATGAGCCTTCTCTCCCCATCTCCATCAATGAGCCTCCCCCCCACACCTCCATCAATGGGCCTTCACTCCCACACCTTCATCAATAAATCTTGCCCCCACCTCCAACAATGAGCCTCCCACCTCCATCACTGATCAACCCTTCCCCTCCCCATTTCCATCAATGAGCCTTCCCTCCCCACCTCCATCACTGATCCTCCCTTCCCCTCCCCACTTCCATCAATAAGCCTTCCCGCCCCACCTCCATCAATGAGCCTTCCCTCCCACTTCCATCAATGAGCCTTCCCTCCCCACCTCCCTCAATGAGCCTTCTCCCCCCACCTCCAACAATGAGCCTTCCCTCCCCCCACCTCCATCAATGAGCCTTCCCTCCCTGCCTCAATCAATGAGCCTTCCCTCCCCACCTCCATCAATGAGTCTTTCCTCCCAGCCTCCATTAATGAGCCTTCCCTCCCAGCCTCCATCAATGAGCCTTCCCTCCCCACCTCCATCAATGAGCCCTCCCCCACCTTCATCAAAGAGCCGCCTCTCCCCACCTCCACCAATAAGCCTCCCCTTCCCACCTCCATCAATGAGCCTTCCCTCCCCATCTCCATCAATGAGCCTCCCCCCCCCCACACCTCCATCAATGAGCCTTCACTCCCCCACCTTCATCAATAAATCTTCCCCCAACCTCTACCAATGAGCCTCCCACCTCTATCACTGATCCTCCCTTCCCCTCCCCACTTCCATCAATTTTCATCAATGAGCCTTCCCTCCCCGCTTCCATCAATGAGCCTTCTCTCCCCACCTCCATCAATGAGCCTTCCCTCCCCACCTCCATCAATAAGCCTTCCCTCCCCCACCTCCATCAATGTGCATTCCCTCCCAGCCTCCATCAATGTGCATTCCCTCCCAGCCTCCATCAATGAGCCCTCCTCCACCTTCATCAATGAGCCTCCTCTCCCCACCTCCACCAATAAGCCTCCCCGCTTCCCACCTCCATCAATGAGCCTTCTGTCAGGTCACCTGAGACCAGGTGACAGATGCACTCCGTGGAAGTCAGGAGTGCACCGCTAAGGTAGTGGACCCTAGGACTGACTGCTGCGGATTGAACCCTGGGAGGTTCAGGAAGCAGGTCTACTGAAACACTGACACAGATCCCACTGGGAGGTAGGAGGCAGCAGGCTGGAACAACAAGGAAAGTAAGGGATAAGCCAAATGTCGGGGCGACTAGCAAACAGGGATAGTCGGGAACAGGCCAAGGTCGGTAACTGGGATCAGACGTAGGAAACACAGCAAGTACACACGAAAGCTAACACAGAATGGTTGATCAGCAAGGTTGGCTTGCAATGCACAGGTTAATATAGTGTTCCTAATTAGAGACCAGGGTGGAGCTATGCTGAGGGAAGATTATTTAAACAGTCAGGTGAGGGTGGCTGGTCTCTAAAGGTGAACACAGAAGCAAAGGTGAGCTGACAGACACACATTACTGCATAACCCTGACACCTTCCCTCCCCACCTCCATCCATGAGCCCTCCCTCCCCCACCTACATCAATGAGCCTCCTCTCCCCACCTCCATCAATGAGCCTTCCCTCCCCATCTCCATCAATGAGCCCCCCCCACACCTCCATCAAAGAGCCCCCCCCCCACACCTCCATCAATGAGCCTTCACTCCCCCACCTTCATCAATAAATATTCCCCCCACCTCTACCAATGAGCCTCCCACCTCCATCACTGATCCTCCCTTCCCCTCCCCACTTCCATTAATTTTCATCAATGAGCCTTCCCTCCCCACTTCCATCAATGAGCCTTCTCTCCCCACCTCCAACATCAAGCCTTCCCACCCTGCCTCAATCAATGAGCCTTCCCTCCCAGCCTCCATCAATGAGCCTTCCCTCCCAGCCTCCATTAATGAGCCTTCCCTCCCCACCTCCATCAATGAGCCCCCCCCCCCTACCTCCATCAATGAGCCCTCCCTCCCCCACCTTCATCAATGAGCCTCCCCACCTCCACCAATAAGCCTCCCCTCCCCACCTCCATCAATGAGCCTTCCCACCCACCCTCTATCGATGAGCCTCCCCACCTCTATCAATGAGCCTTCCCTCCCCACCTCCATCAATGAGCCTTCCCTCCCACCTCCATCAATGAGCCTTCCCTCCCACCTCCATCAACAAGCCTTCCCTCCCCACCTCCATCAATGAGCCCTCCCTCCCCACCTCCATCAATGTGCATTCCCTCCCAGCCTCCATCAATGTGCATTCCCTCCCAGCCTCCATCAATGAGCCCTCCTCCACCTTCATCAATGAGCCTCCTCTCCCCACCTCCACCAATAAGCCTCCCCCCTTCCCACCTCCATCAATGAGCCTTCTGTCAGGTCACCTGAGACCAGGTGACAGATGCACTCCGTGGAAGTCAGGAGTGCACCGCTAAGGTAGTGGACCCTAGGACTGACTGCTGCGGATTGAACCCTGGGAGGTTCAGGAAGCAGGTCTACTGAAACACTGACACAGATCCCACTGGGAGGTAGGAGGCAGCAGGCTGGAACAACAAGGAAAGTAAGGGATAAGCCAAATGTCGGGGAGACTAGCAAACAGGGATAGTCGGGAACAGGCCAAGGTCGGTAACTGGGATCAGACGTAGGAAACACAGCAAGTACACACGAAAGCTAACACAGAATGGTTGATCAGCAAGGTTGGCTTGCAATGCACAGGTTAATATAGTGTTCCTAATTAGAGACCAGGGTGGAGCTATGCTGAGGGAAGATTATTTAAACAGTCAGGTGAGGGTGGCTGGTCTCTAAAGGTGAACACAGAAGCAAAGGTGAGCTGACAGACACACATTACTGCATAACCCTGACACCTTCCCTCCCCACCTCCATCCATGAGCCCTCCCTCCCCCACCTACATCAATGAGCCTCCTCTCCCCACCTCCATCAATGAGCCTTCCCTCCCCATCTCCATCAATGAGCCCCCCCACACCTCCATCAATGAGCCTTCCCTCCCCATCTCCATCAAAGAGCCCCCCCCCCCCCCACACCTCCATCAATGAGCCTTCACTCCCCCACCTTCATCAATAAATATTCCCCCCACCTCTACCAATGAGCCTCCCACCTCCATCACTGATCCTCCCTTCCCCTCCCCACTTCCATTAATTTTCATCAATGAGCCTTCCCTCCCCACTTCCATCAATGAGCCTTCTCTCCCCACCTCCAACATCAAGCCTTCCCTCCCTGCCTCAATCAATGAGCCTTCCCTCCCAGCCTCCATCAATGAGCCTTCCCTCCCAGCCTCCATTAATGAGCCTTCCCTCCCCACCTCCATCAATGAGCCCCCCCCCACCTCCATCAATCAGCCCTCCCTCCCCACCTTCATCAATGAGCCTCCCCACCTCCACCAATAAGCCTCCCCTCCCCACCTCCATCAATGAGCCTTCCCACCCACCCTCTATCGATGAGCCTCCCCACCTCTATCAATGAGCCTTCCCTCCCCACCTCCATCAATGAGCCTTCCCTCCCACCTCCATCAATGAGCCTTCCCTTCCACCTCCATCAACAAGCCTTCCCTCCCCACCTCCATCAATGAGCCCTCCCTCCCCCACCTACATCAATGAACCCTCCTTCCCCCACCTACATCAATAAGCCTTCCCTCCCCCACCTCCATCAATGAGCCTTCCCTCCCCATCTCCATCAATGAGCCCCCCCCTCCACACCTCCATCAATGAGCCTTCCCTCCCCATCTCCATCAATGAGCCCCCCCCCACACCTCCATCAATGAGCCTTCCCTCCCCCACCTTCATCAATAAATCTTCCCCCCACCTCTACCAATGAGCCTCCCACCTCCATCACTGATCCTCCCTTCCCCTCCCCACTTCCATTCATTTTCATCAATGAGCCTTCCCTCCCCACTTCCATCAATGTGCCTTCTCTCCCCACCTCCAACATCAAGCCTTCCCTCCCTGCCTCAATCAATGAGCCTTCCCCCCCCCATCTCCATCAATGAGCCTTGCCCTCCCAGCCTCCATCAATGAGCCTTCCCTCCCAGCCTCCATTAATGAGCCTTCCCTCCCCACCTCCATCAATGAGCCCCCCCCCCCCCACCTCCATCAATGAGCCCTCCCTCCCCCACCTTGATCAATGAGCCTCCCCACCTCCACCAATAAGCCTCCCCTCCCCACCTCCATCAATGAGCCTTCCCACCCATCCTCTATCGATGAGCCTCCCCTCCCCACCTCTATCAATGAGCCTTCCCTCCCTGCCTCCTTCAATGAGCCTTACTTTCCCACCTCCATCAACGAGCCTTCCCTCCCCACCTCCATCAATACGCCCCATCCCCCACCCCCATCAATGAGCCTTCCCTCCCCCACCTCTATCAATAATCCCCCCCACCTTCATCAATGAGCCTTCCCTCCCACCTCCCAAAAATTACTTCATTATTATTATTATTCAGGATTTATATAGCGCCAACAGTTTACGCAGCGCTTTACAATATAAAAGGGAGACAATACAGTTATATTACAATACAATACAAGAGGATTAAGAGGGCCCTGCTCAGAAGAGCTTACAATCTAATAGGGTGGGGCAGGTGGTACAAAAGGTTGTAACTGTGGGTAATGAGCTGGTGGAGGTGGTAGGAGATTAGTTGGAGACGTGATAGGCTTTCCTGAAGAGATGAGTTTTCAGGGATTGCCTGAAGGTAGCAAGAGTAGGGGATAGCCGGATAGATGGAGGTAGCGAGTTCCAGAGGATGGGAGAGGCTCTGGAGAAATGCTGGAGACGAGCATGGGAGGAGGAGATGAGAGAGCTTGAAAGCAGGAGGTCTTGAGAAGAGCGGAGAGGTCGATTTGGGTGATATTTGGAGACAAGATTAGTGATGTAGCTCGGGGCAGAGTTGTGAATGGCTTTGTATGTTGTGGTTAGAATTTAGAATTTAATTCGCTGGGTGATTGGGAGCCAGTGTAGGGATTGTAGGGATAACTTCATGTTATGGAATCGGTATAATTGCAGTACATCTGTTTATTGCGCTCTCACTGGTTTCTGTCATATTGCAGTGGCAATGTCTGACACTAAGCAGATTGGGGGGGGATTGCCAGGTGGACGCCAAGTAAATTTACACTGTCAGAGGGACGGTTCTTATCTTTTTGTTTCACACGTGCAGGACCTTGCCTGAAGTCTTCTCTCCTACCCCTCTCAGGCCTTTGCTTGCAGCCTCTTCCTCCTCCTCTATTTAGGGCTTTATGTGTCATCCCTATTCCATAGCCGACTCTGACACCGGCCGGCCAGTTATCGTTGAGGTAGAGGTGAGGACTTCTGCAGAGCAGCTCTTTGAGACCGAATTCTGAACCTCACTTGGTGAGGTGCCATTCCATCACTACTTTCAAAACGTATTCTTGTTTAAGGCAGAAAGAACGCTAGCTCTCCTAATTAGATCAGAGGAAGGGGGCATGGCCCTAGAAACGCACCAACTGCGCCTATCTGACTGATATTCGTCTGGTGGTGATTGTGTTCCATGTCTGTGAATTTGCTCACTTTGTGAGTATAATGAATTACTTTTTTGACATTTTATACAGTAATGCATTAGGCTCGGTGCGCCTTCTTTCTATTTTCTCATGTTAGTTAGGTGTCCCTAAGAGGGCAGCAAAGCCGTTGTGCATCCATTGGTGGTCACAGTTATGGAATATTCCAGGTGGTCTTATCTGATGTTCATGGTGGAAGTTATCTATTCTGGTCTCCTTGAAGACAAGGCCTCCAAGAAGAGTCCCTTATTTTAGCGCGGCCTATGTGCATATTTACATGTTCCGTTTTTGAGCCAGTCTGAGACACCGTAATAATGGAGGATCTACCTGCAAGGTGGGCCAGGTGTGGCTCTTATAATCCTAAAGGGGTGGATTTACTAAAACTAAAAGGGTGCAAAACTTGATGCAGCTGTGCGTAGTAGCCAATCCGCGTCCAACTTCAGCTTGTTCAATTAAGCTGATTGGTTTCTCTGCAGAGCTGCACTTTCCTGTTTTAGTAAATCAACCCCCAGGCATTCTTCAAAGGTCTTCCCTCCCCCACCCTTGTCTGATCATTGCATGTCCAATGATTGGGGACACCCAGACAGACCCTTCCTTCCTACATATCATTCTGTGGTCCTCTCTCTCCCTTTGCAAAGGATTTCATTAGAAAATGGTCTACTGGTGCATTATGGAGAGGCTGCCAACACACCAGGAAGGACAGGCCCCACCATTTTTTCCCTCAACACACCACACTGCGACGCACAGCCATGGTATGCATTGGAGATGAATTGCATTGCAGTGGTTGCCATCGAATAAATGGCAGAGTAACACATGGAACACCCAGTAAGGTTGGAGGGGAATGTGCCCTTAACGATCCTGGTGTCAAGGAACTGGAATCACATTCCTACTCCAAGTATTCTTTATTGAGTTCCGTAATATAACCCTCTCAGCTATGTTTGGAATGACACTTTAAATGTTGGACTGCAGAACAGGCCTTACTAGACCATATCTCCCATAGATCCACAGGGGGGGGAACCAACGGGTCCGTCTACGTCAGGGGACTCCAACCTGTGGCCCTTTGCTTGCTTGCCTGCTTTTATCCTGCCCCTGGGGCATTACTCCCCCCCCACTGTCAGCAACAGTGGGGCATTAGTCCTCTCACTGACACCAACGATGGGGCAATATTCCCCCCACTGACACCAATGATAGGGGACTATTTCTCCCACTGACACCAACAACGGGATGGTGGGAACCCCTCATAATGGGCACAGCAGGTGTACAGACCCGGAACTCAGTACAGAGATGGTGAGAACCCCTCATAATGGGCACAGCGGGTGTACAGACCCGGGAACTCAGCACAGGGATGGTGAGAACCCCTCATAATGGGCACAGCGGGTGTACAGACCCCGGAACTCGGCACAGGGATGGTGGGAACCCCTCATAATGGGCACAGCGGGTGTACAGACCCAGGAACTCAGCACAGGGATGGTGGGGACCCCTCATAATGGGCACAGCGGGTGTACAGACCTGGGAACTCAGCACAGGGATGGTGGGAACCCCTCATAATGGGCACAGCGGGTGTACAGACCCAGGAACTCAGCACAGGGATAGTGGGAACCCCTCATAATGGGCACAGCGGGTGTACAGACCAGGGAACTCAGCACAGGGATGGTGGGAACCCCTCATAATGGGCACAGCGGGTGTACAGACCCGGGAACTCAGCACAGGGATGGTGGGAACCCCTCATAATGGGCACAGCGGGTGTACAGACCCGGGAACTCAGCACAGGGATGGTGGGAACCCCTCATAATGGGCACAGCGGGTGTACAGACCCGAGAACTCAGCACAGGGATGGTGGGAACCCCTCATAATGGGCACAGCGGGTGTACAGACCCGGGAACTCAGCACAGGGATGGTGAGAACCCCTCATAATGGGCACAGCGGGTGTACAGACCCGGGAACTCAGCACAGGGATGGTGGGAACCCCTCATAATGGGCACAGCGGGTGTACAGACCCGAGAACTCAGCACAGGGATGGTGGGAACCCCTCATAATGGGCACAGCGGGTGTACAGACCCGGGAACTCAGCACAGGGATGGTGGGAACTCCTCATAATGGGCACAGCGGGTGTACAGACCCGGGAACTCAGCACAGGGATGGTGAGAACCCCTCATAATGGGCACAGCGGGTGTACAGACCCCGGAACTCAGCACAGGGATGGTGGGAACCCCTCATAATGGGCACAGCGGGTGTACAGACCCCGGAACTCAGCACAGGGATGGTGGGAGCCCCTCATAATGGGCACAGCGGGTGTACAGACCCGGGAACTCAGCACAGGGATGGTGGGAACCCCTCATAATGGGCACAGCGGGTGTACAGACCAGGGAACTCAGCACAGGGATGGTGGAACCCCTCATAATGGGCACAGCGGGTGTACAGACCAGGGAACTCAGCACAGGGATGGTGAGAACCCCTCATAATGGGCACAGCGGGTGTACAGACCCGGGAACTCAGCACAGGGATGGTGAGAACCCCTCATAATGGGCACAGCGGGTGTACAGACCAGGGAACTCAGCACAGGGATGGTGGAACCCCTCATAATGGGCACAGCGGGTGTACAGACCAGGGAACTCAGCACAGGGATGGTGGAACCCCTCATAATGGGCACAGTGGGTGTACAGACCCGGAAACTCAGCACAGGGATGGTGGAACCCCTCATAATGGGCACAGCGGGTGTACAGACCAGGGAACTCAGCACAGGGATGGTGGGAACCCCTCATAATGGGCACAGCGGGTGTACAGACCAGGGAACTCAGCACAGGGATGGTGAGAACCCCTCATAATGGGCACAGCGGGTGTACAGACCCAGGAACTCAGCACAGGGATGGTGAGAACCCCTCATAATGGGCACAGCGGGTGTACAGACCAGAGAACTCAGCACAGGGATGGTGAGAACCCCTCATAATGGGCACAGCGGGTGTACAGACCCGGGAACTCAGCACAGGGATGGTGAGAACCCCTCATAATGGGCACAGCGGGTGTACAGACCCGGGAACTCAGCACAGGGATGATGGGAACCCCTCATAATGGGCACAGCGGGTGTACAGACCCGGGAACTCAGCACAGGGATGGTGGGAACCCCTCATAATGGGCACAGCAGGTGTACAGACCCGGGAACTCAGCACAGGGATGGTGGGAACCCCTCATAATGGGCACAGCAGGTGTACAGACCCGGGAACTCAGCACAGCGATGGTGGGAACCCCTCAAAATGGGCACAGCGGGTGTATAGACCCGGGAAATCAGCACAGGGATGGGGGGAACCTTTCATAATGGGCACAGCGGGTGTACAGACCCGGGAACTCAGCACAGGGATGGTGGAACCCCTCATAATGGGCACAGCGGGTGTACAGACCCGGGAACTCAGCACAGGGATGGTGGGAACCCCTCATAATGGGCACAGCGGGTGTACAGACCCGGGAACTCAGCACAGGGATGGTGAGAACCCCTCATAATGGGCACAGCGGGTATACAGACCCGGGAACTCAGCACAGGGATGGTGGGAACCCCTCATAATGGGCACAGCGGGTGTACAGACCCGGGAACTCAGCACAGGGATGGTGAGAACCCCTCATAATGGGCACAGCGGGTGTACAGACCCGGGAACTCAGCACAGGGATGGTGAGAACCCTTCATAATGGGCACAGCGGGTGTACAGACCCGGGAACTCAGCACAGGGATGGTGGGAACCCCTCATAATGGGCACAGCGGGTGTACAGACCCGGGAACTCAGCACAGGGATGGTGAGAACCCCTCATAATGGGCACAGTGGGTGTACAGACCCGGGAACTCAGCACAGGGATGGTGAGAACCCCTCATAATGGGCACAGCGGGTGTACAGACCCGGGAACTCAGCACAGGGATGGTGAGAACCCCTCATAATGGGCACAGCGGGTGTACAGACCCGGGAACTCAGCACAGGGATGGTGAGAACCCCTCATAATGGGCACAGCGGGTGTACAGACCCGGGAAGGATGTCGGCCATTGTCCATGCAGTAAAGAAAATACACGCTGTTCAGATCATGCTGGAGAAACAAAATGGAGGCCGAGGTTTTTTTTGGTAGCCATGGGTGCCATCGAAGAGCCTAATGAATGGGTGTAACACTACAATATCCACAGATCATACATAAGAACGAACAAACAGGATGTTAAGCATTAGAAAAGGTGATTTAGGACACTCAACCCCAAAGGGAACTGTAGAAGGGGGGGGCAAAAATTTGTACACTTGTTATTTGCCCCAAGAGCTCTGCACCCAACCAGTCTCTATCAGGTTGTTGCAGGAGGTGGTAGTTCCAAGCATTGGACGCACCCGGTGGTATAGGGTGCAGTTTGCACATTTCAGCACTCTCTCTGAATGGTGTAAAAGCTGATCACCGGGATGACAGCGACATCCCTCCCCAACATCCCCAGAACTCTCCTCATATACACAGGTGAGTTTTGTATCATTCGTGGAACTACACAGCACCACAAACCAAATCCATTTCTTAAAGCAACTTCCCCCTCCATCCACGTCTCCAATGCTTTATTTTCTTAAGAAATCACCCCCTAGCATTCCTAGCTGCGGCCATCTTGAATAAGGGCGGCAAGTTCCTGCTGATTAGATGGATAACACCCAATGTTCCTTCCAAAATTAATGTAATGACGTGAGCAAAATGGTTGCTTAACCTACGGGGGGGGGGGGGAATACACCTGTCCCCCCCTCCCCCATGAAGATTGAGCAGCCACAAGAGTCCGGGCTTCTGGACAGGAAATTACAAAGGTGTGACTGTGACCATCGGCAATGTCAATGAGAGGAATAGTGCCCCATCATTGGTGTCAGTGGGAGGAATAATGCCCCATCATTGGTATCAGTGGGAGGAATAGTGCCCCATCATTGGTGTCAGTGGGAGGAATAGTGCCCCATCATTGTTATCAGTGGGAGGAATAGTGCCCCATCATTGGTGTCAGTGGGAGGAATAGTGCCCCATCATTGGTGTCAGTGGGAGGAATAGTGCCCCATCATTGGTGTCAGTGGGAGGAATAGTGCCCCATCATTGGTATCAGTGGGAGGAATAGTGCCCCATCATTGGTGTCAGTGGGAGGAATAGTGCCCCATCATTGTTATCAGTGGGAGGAATAGTGCCCCATCATTGGTGTCAGTGGGAGGAATAGTGCCCCATCATTGGTGTCAGTGGGAGGAATAGTGCCCCATCATTGGTGTCAGTGGGAGGAATAGTGCCCCATCATTGGTGTCAGTGGGAGGAATAGTGTCCCATCATTGGTGTCAGTGGGAGGAATAGTGCCCCATCATTGGTGTCAGTGGGAGGAATAGTGTCCCATCATTGGTGTCAGTGGGAGGAATAGTGCCCCAAGGGCCAGATAAAGGCAAAGGGCCACAGTTTGGACACTGCTCTATGGCATGGAATGCTGCATCTTTTAAAAGGTAAATGGAGGAAACATTACTACAAAGTATACATGTGCCTACCGCATCATACAGGAGCCTGTAATACCCCTTCATTAGCAGCCATTTTCAGCTTTTAGTGCTGTGATTGTTTGACTGACAATTACGCTATGCAACACTCTACCCAAATGCATTTTTTATAATTTATTTTTTAATATTGAGCTTTCCTGGGGGGGGGGTATTCTTTTTTTACTACACAATGAAAAAAAGATCACTTTTTTTTGGGTTGGACTTAATCACATAAAATAGGTCAGGACCCCCAAAATGTAAATGTATTTTATTGGGATTTTATGTGATAGACCAACACAAAGTGTCACATAATTGTGAAGTGGAAGGAAAATGATACAAATAAATATGTGAAAAGTGTGGGGGGCATTTGTATGGCGCCCCCTGGAGTCAATACTTTGTAGAACCCCCTTTCTCTGCAAGTCTTTTTGGGGGTGTCTCTACCAGCTTTGCACATCTAGAGAGGACATTTCTGCCCATTCTTCTTTGTAAAATATCTCAAGCTCTGTCAGATCGGATGGAGAGCGTCTGTGAACAGCAATTTTCAAGTCTTGCCACAGATTCTCAATGTGATTTAGGTCTGGACTGTGACTGGGCCATTCTAACACATGAATATGCTTTGATGTAAACCATTCCATTGTAGCTCTGGCTGGATGTTTCGGGTCGTTGTCCTGCTGGAAGGTGAACCTCCCCCCAGTCTCAAGTCTTTTGCAGACTCCAACAGGTTTTCTTCTAAGATTGTCCTGTATTTGTCTCCATCCATCTTCCCATCAACTCTGACCAGCTTCCCTGTCCCTGCTGAAGAAAAGCATCCCCACCACATGATGCTGCCACCACCATGTTTCACAGTGGGGATGGTGTGTTCAGGGGGATGGGCAGTGTTAGTTTTCCCCACACATAGCATTTTGCTTTCAGGCCATAAAGTAGAATTTTGGTCTCATCTGACCAGATCACCTTCTTCCACGTTTGCTGTGTCCTCCACATGGCTTCTCACAAACTACAAACAGGACTTCTTATGACTTTCTTCCACCAATGTCTTTCTTCTTGTCACTCTTCCATAAAGGGCAGATTTGTGGAGAACACGACTAATAGTTGTCCTGTGGACAGATTCTCCCACCTGAGCTGTGGATCTCTGCAGCTCCTCCAGAGTTACCATGGACCTCTTGGCTCTTCTCTGATGAATGTTCTCCTTGCCCGGCCGGTCAGTTTAGGTGGACGGCCATGTCTTGGTAGGTTTGCAGTTGTCCCATACTCTTTCCATTTTCTGATGATGGATTGAACAGAGCTCCGTGAGATGTTCAAAGCTTGGGAGATTTTTTTTTATAACCTAACCCTGCTTTATACTTCTCCACAACTTTATCCCTGACCTGTCTGGTGTGTTCCTTGGCCTTCATGATGATGTTTGGTCACTAAGGTTCTCTAACAAACCTCTGAGGGCTTCACAGAACAGCTGTATTTATACCGAGATTAAATGACACACAGGTGGACTCTATTTACTAATTAGGTGACTTCTGAAGGCAATTGGTTCCCCTAGATTTTAATTAGGGGTATCAGAGTAAAGGGGGCTGAATACAAATCCCCCCCCCCCCCCCCCACACTTTTCACATATTTATTTGTATCATTTATCATTTTCCTTCCACTTCACAATTATGAGCCACTTTGTGTTGGTCTATCACATAAAATCCCAATAAAATACATTTACGTTCTTGGTTGGAACATGACAAAATGTGGAAAATTTCAAGGGGTATGAATACTTTTTCAAGGCACTGTACAATGGGAGGATGGGGATGGAGGGGTAAGGGTAGTGAAAGGTTAATGTACAGATCACTATAGAGACATCCTAGAGAGGGAAAGTGAGGGAGTGAAAGGTGTTCAGAAAAGAATGAATCACTTCCTTCCTGTGTGTTTATGTCTGTGAGCTCTGACAACACTGATTACATCCTGTGATTGGCCTCTGACAAAATCACAAGGTACAGGAGCTGCTCAGATTAGCTCTGTACACAATGCCTGAGGACAGCTCGGTTCATTGTCATCAATGAGCACACATGCCACCCAAGTAGCTATCTCTGGAGGGATGTTTATAAATGTCACTTCAGAAAGCTTTTTTTTTTTAAATTTTTGCAATAGAGCAGTAGTATAATGGTTAACCCCTTGGCACCAGCCATACTCCTACGTAGCCGCTCGTCGAATGGGCCTTGATGCCAAAACGACCACATATATGTGCGGCGGCCCCGTGTTTACCACTTACCATGCTGAGAGCCCTGATAGCCGGCGGGGGATCAGTAAGCTCCCAATGCATACTTGAGATCGAGAGCTTTCCAATCATGTGACAGCCAATATCATGACTTGAATGCCTGCCCCCGACTGCTGGCTTTTAGAACTTTTATGGGGCCGGGAGTCGGTTGAGGGACACCCCCCCCAGACCGCATGGTGCTCAACCCGTGGCCCTCCAGCTGTTGCAGAACTACAAGTCCCACAAGGCGGACAGTTACAAGCATGACTCTCAAAGGCAGAGTCATGATGGGACTAGTAGTGCAGCAACGGCTGGGAGGGCCACAGGTTGAGCACCCTTGCCCCAGGGTGCCCATTTCCTTTGTTTGAGGACCTTCGAAGTCTGGCCAAAACGTTTTTTGGTCATACTTCCCTTGTGGGTCACAGGAGTCAGCTGATAGACATCGTCTGACAACGAGGGGATGGCCCACTATCAGCCACTCCAGGTTCTGGAAGGATCCCAATCATATTGTGGGGATCCACTTAGATATTTGACAGCTTGCTCCACCTCTCAGCCAAAAGCCTGAGCCAGCCCGGTGCTCCAGTGAGCGCTGAAGGAGCAGAGCGGACAGAGACCTGAGAGATCACATGACCGTTTAAGACTGAGAACTGAGTAATGGAGGCCGACATGGACAGCTTTAACAGAAAGATGCTGTAGTATAGGTGTATGCATAATTTTTTTTTTTTTTTTTGCAACCGCAGTCTTCAACCACTTGCCCATCGGAAACTTTTGTCGTCACGCTTCACCTGGTCTACAGTAATGGTGGTTGGAAGACTCATTGTGGGATATCGTTCCATGCTTGATTGACTCACCATGGTACGGTGTGTGGGTCCACACCTTGGGGTCAGAGTTCCCATTGCCTTCTTTATTACTTGATGTGTAAACAATTATATATAAACCTCTGAGGGGATTTTTGAGGCAATGACATTTTTTTTTATTTTAGATAAAAGATTTATTTATATCACTTAATTCTTAGAAGATACAAAAATTACATAAATGGCGCAAGGACAGAATTACATAAATACCAATTCCTGGGTTCAAGAAAAGCTTGTGTGTACAGCAAATCGCATTACAATGTAACATAGACTAAAAAAAATGAGAGTATATGAAGGAGAGTGATGCATAATATTACTTTTTGTAACTATATATATCCATGCATTTTCCCACATTGTGAAAAAACGAAAATGCATGAATAAATATAGTTACAAAAAGTAATATTATTATCTCTGATCTTTTTAGATTGTGATGTATTTCCCTGAAGAAGACTTTTATTTGTTGAAACGCGTTGGAATCCACTACTCCACGCTACTGTATCATCTGTAGTGACCCTACTGGGTAGTGCGATGCATCACTCACCTTCATATACTAATTTTTTTAGTCTATGCTACATTGTAATGTGATTTGCTGAACACACAAGCTTTTCTTGAACCCAGGAATTGTTATTTATGTAATTCTGTCCTTGCACCATTTATGTAATTTTTGTATCTTAAAAGAATATTTATTTATGTCGCTTAATTCTTAGAAGATACAAAAATTACATAAATGGTGCAAGGACAGAATTACATAAATAACAATTCCTGGGTTCAAGAAAAGCTTGTGTGTACAGCAAATCACAATACAATGTAGCATAGACTAAAAAAATGAGAGTATATGAAGGTGAGTGATGCATCGCACTACCCAGTAGGGTCACTACAGATGATACAGTAGCGTGGAGTAGTGGATTCCAACGCGTTTCAACAAATAAAAGTCTTCTTCAGGGAAATACATCACAATCTAAAAAGATCAGAGATAATAATATTACTTTTTGTAACTATATTTATCCATGCATTTTCGTTTTTTCACAATGTGGGAAAATGCATGGATATATATAGTTACAAAAAGTAATATGATGCATCACTCTCCTTTATATACTCTCATTTTTTTTTTTTTAGTCTATGTTACATTGTAATGTGATTTGCTGAACACACAAGCTTTTCTTGAACCCAGGAATTGTTATTTATGTAATTCTGTCCTTGCACCATTTATGTAATTTTTGTATCTTCTAAGAATTAAGGGACATAAATAAATATTCTTTTATCTAAAATCAAAAAAATGTCATTGCCTCAAAAATCCCCTCAGAGGTTTATATATAATGGTTTACAAATTGATATGGGATGATGGCAATGACACACCCACACCACCAAGGTCATACGTCTTAAAATGATTACTTGATGTGTATCCGTCGTCTTCCTGTGTGAAGTTATATTTACCATCTGAGCCCTTAAGGAGGACTACATCGTGCCCCCCCCCATATAAGAGACTGCAGTGGTCTGATCGTTACTTCTTATATGAACTATATAGGAATCTCATGAGAAGTCGACCTGTGAAAGAGACTGACCCCGATTAGACCAACATTTCATGCATGGTCATTGGAGGGACATTGATGCATTTGTTTTTATATATGTGAGGGGTCCATATGAAACCCCTCTCCCTTTGTTTGTTGATATACACAATATTTTTCATTACACGTACAATATTAGTGAATACTCTTCCCTAGGAAGTGTTTCCTGTGCGCTGCATTTTTATTTTCTTTAACTTTTATCCCCTTCCTGCCCAGGCCATTTTTCAGCCTTCAGCGCTGTCGCACTTAGAGCGACAATTGCGCGGTCGTGTAACGCTGTACTCAAATGACATTTTTTATAATTTTTTTCACACAAATAGAGCTTTCTTTTGGTGCCATTTAATCACGACTGGGGGGTTTTATTTCAGCCTAAAAAAGACTGAGAATTAAAATAAACAAAACAAAAAAAGAAACCAAACACACTAATTTTCTGAGATATAAAATTTTGCAAACACATTTTTCTCCTTCAATGATGTGTGCTGAGGCGGCACTGATGGGCACTGGTAGGTGGCACTGACTGGCAGCGGTGGGATTGCACCGATTATCAGTATAAAATGTCCCTTTTACACAAGCCGGTTATATATATCGGCTCTCTTCTCATGTTGTCAGCGTGAGGAAAAGAACGCCAATAACCGGCTTCCGTTTATATTGTGATCAGCTGTGATTGGACACAAATGATCACGTGGTAGAAAAACTTGCCGATTGGCTCTTTACCTCAATCTGCCATGAGCAGTGCCCGCCGCCCACGCGCCGCAGCGATCACTGAAGGACGTCATGACGCCCCCCTCCCAGAACTGGCTGGCCTTCGGCTATGGCGCGGTCGGCAAGTGGTTAATCGTAACAAGCTTTGCATTGTATATAAATATCACTGGAGTGGTAATAATTTGAACTGCAGTAAACAGCAGAAAAATCCCAGCAAGATGTAGATTATAATATGCATGTAAAACATCTGATTTGTAACGAAGGCACGCTATTGGACCACATTTTTTTTTTTTTGGATGACATTTAAAAACATACAAAGCCAAGACAAGCACCAGGTTATCTAATAGGATTTAGAATTTATTATTTTTTTTATTTTTATTTTTTTAGTCTAATTCCATATATCCATATACACCAGGCTATTCTCATATAGGAGTCATTTTTTTTCCCCCCATTTATTAAATAATTACAGCATCTTTGTTCCCAGGGACAGGGAGGGAGGAGGAGGAGGAGATCGGCTGTAACTTTTCTGAGACCACAACCTCTGCACAGACAGACAGACCTGACAATTCTACACGAGATTCCGGCCATCCACTGCGGTGAGTGATGCAAGCAAAAAAGTTGTGTGGGTGACGTGACAAACACCGGGAACGTGGCATTCTCCTCCTGCCACCGATACACAGTGATGAACAAGTAGGATAGAAATTCAGGACTGGGACAGGAAATGGAGACACCTGAACAGCATCTGGCCACCTCATAGCCACAGAAGCCTCCGACGCTGCAAAGCTCTCTCTCCCCTCTGGACGTCGAGGGTCTAAACCTCATTATTTCCCCCCGACTTTCATTATATTTTTTTCTTTTTACCGATTTGAATGCTCTGTAATTTTTATTTTTTTTACCAATCCTTCACCTCTTTCAACCAGCTACACGAGCCTGCTCCATGCACCTGCAACTGCCTACGCAGCTACCAGGAGACCACAGGAAATTGGGGGTCCTCCACATTACGGAGACCCTCCTGCGGCCCATATGGACTTTCAGCATGTAGCCGTGTGCTGTACCACTCGCAGGCTTCTCACTTCAGTGTGCCGCTGAGCCCAGGACCCCCTACATCATGGTGCACCCTAATGCTCCACTTGGGCCTGCAAGCCAGCCAAGCACTTGATACTGAAATAAAGTATATGGATTTGTGTTCTCTGCTCACACATCCTGTGATAAAAATAAAAAAAAAGGAGGACCTCTCATCTCTTGTTCACCGGCCTGGGTGGAAAGTATTCCAGGCTCGCTATTTTGTCGCCGCTGTGGGCTCGGACTCGAACTACTGAAATGCTATTGGGTAGGGGGGGCTCTTTGGAGGCTGGGGTGAGGATTTCTGTTGACGTGCCAGAGTCTACGCTTTCAGTCCATGCGCCAGGTTTGCTCGGCCAGGAAACGTCCGGGGGCGGCTTGGTCCTGCCTCTGCTCAGCGTTTCAGGCGAGTTCTGGAGAGCGCGGCAGTCTCTGTCTGAGAGAGGAAAAGAGCGCGGTTCCCACGGCTGGACAATCTGCAGGAGAAAAACACAAAACCCATCATCTGAGAGTGCAGAAAATCAACTTCTGAATTAGTTCATCTATATAGTGTCTGGGAAGGAGGAGAAAGAGAAGAAAAGAAAAGAAAAGAAAAAAAGAAAGAAAAAGAAAGAAAGAAAGAAAGAGAAAGAAAGAGAAAGAAAGAAAGAGAAAGAAAGAGAAAGAAAGAAAGAGAAAGAAAGAAAGAAAGAAAGAGAAAGAAAAAGAAAAAGAAAGAAAGAAAGAGAAAGAAAGAAAGAGAAAGAAAGAAAGAGAAAGAAAGAAAGAGAAAGAAAGAAAGAAAGAAAGAAAGAAAGAAAGAAAGAAAGAAAGACTTTCAACTGAACAGAAAAGGATCCTCCATAAATGATTTAACAGATTGCACACATGGCAGCTTTTCTTGTACTACAAAGAAGGGGTCTGGATTACAAAATAAAAAGTGGATGGTACCCCGACAATTAAAGTATTGCTAAAACGTAAACTTTTTTTTTTTTTTTTTAAAGTGGCTCTTCAGTCATTTTTTCATCTTTCCATCTATTAAATCTTCTGCCTTGTTGTGGTTTTAACTTTGGATAGTAAAACAATTTTTTTTCTGCCAGTAAATACCTTATACAGCCCACTTCCTGTTTGTCTGGTCATTAGTCTAGGCTTTTGACATCATGCACAGCTCTCTCTCACTCAGAGTTAACCAGGAAGGGAGGGGGATGAGTCATAAGAGGGCCAATGAGAGCTGTGGAAGTGTGTGTCTGTACAAATCCAGAAATTTGACAGGCAGCAGCTTTATCTGCCCACAGTTAAAATGAGATTGCAGACTCAGTGTGAGCAGACTGCAGTTCCTATTTAAGTTTTGGATGGAGTGGAGAGCGATTAGAATGATTGACAGTTTTTATTGCTGTCTGTACCCCCGTTAGGGATATTCCTCCTCCATTTGTCCTGTTTACCATCATAACTGAAAGAGAAAGTAAAATAAAATACCAAATGTTGGGTTGTTCCCAGAAAAGTCGCTGAGGAAGTCCACACAGACGATACGCGTGCGAGGGGCTCTGTGATGTCAGTAGAGCCACCCATCTGGTTCATTTTATGCTGTATACTCCTGCACTGGGAAACAGTGCATGCTTTGTGAGTAATTTTTTTCTTATTTAATACATTTTATACCTTTTCGTATGGAGAGCACTATGTCCTGTTATTTTTGTTTTTAACATGATATATATCAACCGATGAGACTGAATGTGGGATACAGCCTGTGGACCCCTATCTCCATAATCTACCCTGTGGAAGGGAATACATGAGTGACCTTGCTGTTAACGCAGAAGGTCCACTCAATAAGGTGAGCAGCCTAGACCCTTGGTGGAGGTTCACATTGGTGGTGATACAACGAATACAATCTTATCCTATCACTGCACCCTTTCCTTGCCAACTGAGGGATCCCCCCTCTGCAAGTGGGCAGCTTTTGATCTCCTCGGACTAAAATATACTTTTTGGGACTTTGCCTCATGCGTTTTATTTATGTACGTTTAATATGTACATTTTATGTGTATACATCTGACCTGTAATGAGCGCTGCACTGCTATATTTTGTGTATGTCTTTTTAGGTTTTGTATATTGACCTACAGTGTCCAGCTGCTGAGTTTTAGTAATTAGGTTTTGCGCTGTCTGTTTCTTCTGTTTAAGTGTTCCCAGAAAAGTAACAGAGGAGAAATCTTCCAATGGAGATGGGGTCCCCAAGAAATGTCCTTACCAACCGCCCATAGTACATATTGTGGGCGACATGTACAGGCAAAGCGATGTACCCCCCATACTACACAAGTCACTCTGACTTTAGAAAAGATTCCTGCACTACTTTGGTTCGACTTGGGTGCAATTCAGATCAAGTAGGAAAGAAGTCGAAGGGAAAAGTCGCAGGCAAAGTTGTATGACTTTACCGTCTCAGCAGTGTAAACTGAGCCTAATGCCTCATTCACACCATCCTTGCATAAAAACTGATGAACTTGCATAAGCTTGTTCACACCTTGTGCAGAGACATGCGTATTTATTTATTGTGTCTCTGCAAGGACAAAATGTTTTTTTTTTGTGTGTGTCCTGTTGCACACGTGGTGCCAGTGTAAAGGGTGTGATATTTTCCATGCAGAGATATGTAAATTTCTCTGCAAAGAAAAAACAAACAAAAATAGTTCTCTATGTGCCCCGTTCACACCACATTGCTAACACCACGGCAGATTTGTTCCATGCAGAAAAAACTGCATACACTTCGCAGATTCCTGAGGAAAAAAAAATCTGCAGGTGATACCGGTGCTGTGATGTGAACAGGGAACATAGAGAACAATTGTTTTCTTTGTGCCCTTGCAGAACGCATGCTCTGCACATGGTGTGAACGAGGCCTAACAGGAAGGATATGATTACGCAGGCAGACCCACCTCCAAGCCCGCCCCCTAGCTATTCAGAGAATGTTAGTCATGGAGTATGTAGGGATGTCAGACATTCCTATAGCAGGGGGCTTCCATGTCCCAAGAAAACTGCTGTGGGATGACATCAGCGGAAGCCGATTCAGCAGTTACATTCGGGTTGACGAATGCAGCCACAGCCCCTGGCAGGGGAGTAGAGCACATGAATGCTCATTAAGCGTCTACGGGGGGCAGTGCTGGAAGAACCGAAGGGTAGGAAACATGGGATGCCAGTGAGCACACAGGGGACTGATTGACTAAAACTGGAAAGTGCAAAATCTGGTGCAGCTCTGCATAGAAGCCAATCGGCTTCTAACCTCAGCTTGTTCAATTAAAGTGGTTGCAAATCCTAACAAAAAAACAAAAAACCTGCAAGACAAAGGCATAATGAGCTGGCATGCATAGCATACTAGCTCATTATATATTAAAATTACTTACCTGAGATCGAAGCCCCCACATCGGTCCTCGTTCACCGCCGACATGGCTCCTGGGGGTTACATCCAGGGTATCGCGGCTCTGGCGCTGTGATTGACCGGAGCCGCGATGACATCACACAGGCTGAAGCAATGGCACGTGCGTTGCTTCAGTTTGCTTAAAGTGGGGTTCCACCCAAAAAAAAAAAACCTACATGAAAAATCTTAAAAAAAAAAAAAAAATACAAAAAAAATTTGGATATTTTTTTTTTTTTTACTCACCTCTAAATGTCTGTTGCTAGGGGGTCCCTCGTAGTCTGCCTCTTTCAGTGCCTGGGCTGGTGACATCACTTCCGTCTCGGCACAGGAAGGAGTCAGCTCTGCTCCCTCCCTCCTGTCAATCATCTGGGACCCATTACAGGTCCCAGGTGACTGAGCGGCCAATCACGGCGCTTGCACATGCACAGTGGGTGCCAGGCTGTGAAGCCACAGCCCGGCAACCACAGTTGCAATGCCAGCGCCGCCAAACAGAGGGGGAAACGAGCGGGGCTTCGATCCCCCGCATCGCTGGACCCTGAGACAGTTAAGTGTCCAATTAAAAGTCAGCAGCTGCAGTATTTGTAGCTGCTGACTTAATTTTTTTTTGACTGGCCCTCCTCTTTAAGTGCCGATCACGTCGGCACATACAAATACAGGGATACCTCCTAAACCGTGCAGGTTTAGGAGATATCCATTGTAGCTACAGGTAAGGCTAATTATAGGCTTGCCTGTAGTAAAAAGTGCTTGTAAAGGGTTTACAACCACTTCAAGCTTTGCCAAAATACCTGGAAGATGAACGTTTCTATGCAGATCTTCACCAGATTTTGCAGTTTTAGTAAAGTAACTCCTCTGATGTAGAACAGACATTTTTATAGGTGTGGAGACTACAGGGGACCTCATTTTGAGAAGCTAGACAGAATCCCCAATTTGGTTTCTAAGGATCAGTATCTAGGTGGAGGTGGTACTCCGTAATGCCAAACCCACAAGTCCGTTAAAACACAAAATTCTGCAATTTGCCTGCTAAAGGCCTCGTTTCATATCCGTACTATAGACCAGTGGTTCTTAACCTTGTCCTCAAGTACCCTCAACAGGCCATGTTTGCAGGTTTTCCTTCATCTTGCACAGGTGTCAGAGTCAATGGCTTGGTATTTTGGACAACTATTTTATCTAAGAGAAATTCCCAAAACACGTCCTGTTAGGGGTACTTGAGGACAGGGTTGAGAACCTCTGCTATAGACTACGTGAGGGCGTTGTGTGACTGCAAAGGGATGCACAGGTTTTTTTCTTTTTCACACCCCTGTGCCGGCAGTCCCACTCATTTCAATTAGGATACAGGGGCTGCACGGTAGCGGCAGACTATCTGCCTTTGGGGTTGTGCACCCGCACCCACGCAGCTCTCACATTGGGAGCGGCGGCTTTGTTCTTACAGCTACTGTTTCCCCAATTGAAATGAACGGCACTGCCTACACGGGTCACAAAAAAAATACCTGTGCAGGTAGAACAGCCCCTCACACAGACGTAAGCTACAGAATATGCACATGTGAATGAGGTCCAAGTGCTGCAGAAACGGTGAAAACCTGCAGGAGCCGACATACCTGTTCCTCCTCATCTGGGATCTCAGGCGTGGAAGATCTGGTATCTTCGCTCCAGGAGAGCACTCGGGTCCGGCAATGGACAGTGCTGTAAGGCTCTGGGTTGTCGGCTGCAGCAGATGACAGGGAAAATGGGACGTCGTTAAGGCTTTGGAATCGGATGTCTGGGGAGGGAATCTGCTGAGATGATCCCTGGCTGTTCGGAGGCTGTGGTGTCCAACGACCATCTGATTTGTTGGATGATCTGTAAAAAATAAATAAATAAATAAAATAAAAAAGAAATATAGGAACATTGGCCCTTAGTTTATCCCAAATTTAAATCCACGCCCAGTTTCTGCTCCTCTGGGGTAGAATTGTCATAAAGCCGTCTCGATCTCTGAACTCTTATAACACGGGATTAGCACATACCTGCTCCCTCGTCGTTGGGGCGCAGTAGTAGAAGCCCATGAATCCCACCGGGAACGTTCCAGCTCCTCAAATTGGCTGTGTCGTTCTTGATACACATCAGATGACAAATCTTCCAGCTAAAAAAATAAATAAATAAAAACAATAGAGCCAATATATACAAATTCTGACGCTGAACTTACAAAAGTTAAAAAGCGGAGGTCGACCCCGCCCACCCCTGCAAAAATTAATAGCCAGCAGCTACACATACTGCAGCTACTGACTTTTAATAATAGGACTGCCGTATCTGAGTGTGGTCAGTCTCACTACAGAAATCCATCCGCAACTGTCATTAAACTTGCGGAATATATATAATAATAAAAAAAAAAATATATATATATATATATATATATATATATATATATATATATATATATATATATATATATATATATATATATATATATATATTTTTTTTTTTTATTATATATTCCGCAAGTTTAATGACTGGCTACAGACCGCCTTCTGCACATTTACTGCGGCAAGGCGGGCCGGCTGCGCGAAACTATGTACCTGTACGTCGTTCCGTGCAGTAGCTCTGGGGCACGTGCTGATTGGCCAGAAGGGGAGCCAACCAGCGAGTCCGGCGGACCCTATATCCGCTGGCCAGCCACGATCCTTCACCGGAAGAGGCAAAATAGCGGTCTGTCAGGGGGAAAGAGAGAGATCTTGTGTTCCTGATAAGTAGGAACACGGATCTCTTTATTTGCTCAGTCAAACCATCCCCCACACAGTTAGAAATCACTCCCTAGGGACACACTTAATCCTTTGATCGCCCCCGATGTTAACCCCTTCCCTGCCAGTGTCATTAGTACAGTGACAGTTCATATTTTTAGCACTGATCACTGTATTAGTGTCACTGGTCCCCACAAAAAGTGTCAGTTAGGTGTCCGATTTATCCGCCGCAATCCCCAAAAAAAAAAAAAAAAAAAAAAAAAAAAGCTGAATGCTGTCATTGCTGGTAAAAAAAAATTAAAATTCAATAAAAATACCCCATAGTTTGAAGACGCTATAACTTTCGCGCAAACCAATCAATATACGCTTATTGGGATTTTCTTTAATTAACAAAAACATTTAGCAGAATACATATTGGCCTAAATCGATGAAAAAAAAAATTTATTGGAGGTTTTATAGCAGAAAGTAAAAATTTATTGCCCCCCCTAAACTTGTTGCTTTTTTGTTTAAAGCGCAAAAAATTAAAACCACAGAGGTGATCACATACGACCAAAAGGAAGCTGTGTGTGTGTGTGTGTGTGTGTGTGTGTGTGTGTGTGTGTGTGTGTGTGTGTGTGTGTGTGTGTACTAGATCGCAAAAAAAAAAAAAATGGCCTGGGCACGAAGGGGGTAAAACCTTCCGGGGCTTTAGTGGTTAAAGGAATGCATTGAAGCAGTCGTAAACAAAAAAAAAACCTAAATTAAAAAAAACCCCACAGCTTTCTCCCTGCAATTTAAGAGCATTATGTGCTAGTATGCGACATGCATCGTGTACTAGCACATTATGAAAGACTTGCCTGAAAACGAAGCCCTCCAGCATTGTCCTGTGACCGCTGACACAGCTTCCACCTCCCCCTGGACTTCCTTCTGGGTTTGTTGGCTGCCGCTGTTTGAATGGACGAGCCGCAATGATGTCACTCCAGCACGTGCTTGTGGGGGAGGCACGGCTCTCAAGGGGATGGCACGCCCGTCACTGAGAGCGCAGTTCACCGGTGACATCGCCTTCGCTGCTAAATATTTCCTAAACCGTGTTCGTTTAGGAGATATTTACTGTATCTACAGGTAAGCCCTATTATACGCCTTATTATAGGCTTACCTATAGGTATAAATCAAGATAAAGGACTTTACTACCACAATAAAAGGTAGAAAAGGATTTTAGTATCACTTTAAAGCTGCCATTAACACCAAGTGAGACTTGTCATGCGATTTGCCAGTTCCAAGTCACATGACAAGACGCACCCAATTGTCGGCAAAGAAACGGTTCAAATTGGTGCGGTTCAGACTTTGCGTTGCCGCAATGATTTAAAAAAAAAAAAAAAAAAGGCTTCCTGCACCATTTTCTGCGATTTCAGTCTCGCCTGAAATCGTGCTACTTCAAGTGATTTTAGAGTCACTTTTTAGAATCTGTGTGAATTGGGGCTAAGAGAGAGTTGGTGCCAATAGGAGGGCAGCTCACCTGAGGATCCACATCCAGCAGATCTTTCTCCGAAGAATCCAGCACTCGCCAACTGTAAAAAAAAAAAAAAAAAAAAAAAATTAAATTCTAAAAATGTTCCAGCTCTATCACCAAACATTTTTCTTTTTCCAAAAAGAACATGTTTATTCATATTTATGACATACATAGATAGCGTATACAACATACAGTTACAGGAGTAAAATGTATTGCGCATCAAAACAAAGATGTGTTCACATTGTATCTCGGATTTGTTACTAACCTAGTATTTTCCATGTAATATCGTGACATTACAGCATTCGTTATCTTTATTGGTCCTGTTTTGCTCTAACATATTATACAATGGAATATGAAAATACTTCAAACTGTAAAGTTTATCATGATCTCGCTACACCCTTATATTATGCTTACATCAGGTTATTCCGTGCAAGTATCACTAGTTTCCAGCCATTTATCCCATATTCGATTCTATTTGTTCGGGCATCCCCTATGTTTGTAGAGCAATTTTTTGTTGGGCAGTGACTTATTGGTCTCAGCAATCCAATTTTGGATTGAGGGAGAATGGGTCCTCATCCAGTATTTGGCGATTACTTTTCTGGCACAAAAAAGAGTTTCCTGTAAGAATGTGGCTTGGTATTTCTCGATTGTGGTGTCTGGAAGCAGTCCCAGAAGACATAGCTTGGGATCCATCTGCACTGGAGAGCCCATTTGGTCATGTAGGAATTTGATGATTTGTGCCCAGTAACTCTGAATATGTGGACAGGACCAGAGCAGGTGAAAAAACAAAAAAAGAGCATGGGTTGTCTGAGCACCTTGGACAGTCTGGGCTCTGGTCTGGGTGAAATTTTGTTAGTCTGGACGGAGTAAGGTAAGACCTGTGAATAATATATAGTTGGGTAAGGCGGTCAGAGAGTCTGGGTGACGTCTGTTTAACATTTTCCAGTATCTCATCCCAGTCCGAGTCATCCATTGGGCCAATATCCACCTCCCATCTGAGCCAATAACTCTCCCTACCGTACGTGTGCGTATAATGCTATATAGAGTGGATATTAATTTCTCAGGGTCATCGCCTACGATTACGTCAACCATAGGAAGCATTTGTGGGCTGGGGAATCCTGCCGCAAATTGGGTTCTCAACGCGTGTCTTAATTGGATGTATCTAAATTTCATGTGTGGGGGTAGTTCAATCACCAAAACATTTTATATAATGATTCTCTGAACATAAAATCTCAGACAGAGGAGAGACAGCTCACCGATGACGGTCTGTGAAGGTTCTCATTTATCAGGGTCATGCCAAAGTTAGAGGTCACATTAAAATGCTTCTAAAGTCAAACTTTTTATTTAATTTTGAAAAATCAAACATGTTCTACTTATCTGCGCCATGACTTGGCACAGTGCACCCCCGAGAGAACCTATGCTCTTGTGCACATCGCTGAACTGAGATCGGGATCAGGTAAGTAGTTCTCGGGGGTGGAGGGGTAAGAGGGAGCTGCTTGCAATTTGTTTGTTTTTTTTACCTTAAAAGCAGAACTAAAGTCTCTATATTAATCTGTCCAATGGTCCTGCTCCTAAGCGCCGGTCTTTGAGCCTCTTCATTGGCCGGCGGGCAATGACGTCACTCCTGCACATGGACAGGAGGCCGTCATCCTGGCATTCAGGAGACCGGCCCGGTATACACAGCTCAGTTCACAATGCCGGAGGAGACAGCGAGCAGATTTGAGGCATTTTATTGCAGCACACAGTGCGCATGTCTATCTTGCAATAAAAGCCAGCACTTTAATGCATGGAATGCATTAAAGCGGAGTTCCGCCTATTTTTTTTTTATATATATATATATTGCAGTTGCTGACATTTAAAATAAGGACACTTACCTGTCCAGGGCGGCCGCGATGTCGGCACCCGAAGCCGATCTGTCCCTCGGGTGGAGGTGCCGCCATCTTTGGTAAGGGAATTAGGAAGTGAAGCCTTACGGCTTCACAGCCTGGTTCCTACTGCGCATGCGTGAGTCACGCTGCACGATCCCACTGGTCCCTGCTGTCTTCTAGGACCTGTGTGTCTCCCAGAAGACAGCGAGGGGGACGGGGACGACGGGACGGACGGACGGAGGCGCCGCATATGGCATAGATATCCACGGATACTGTGGCTATCTATGCCAGGAAGTGGGAACAAATACCTGGATTATACAGGTATCTGCTCCCCCCTGAAAGGTGCCAAATATGACACCGGAGGGGGGATTCCAAAAAGCGGAAGTTCCATTTTTGGGTGGAACTCTGCTTTAAAAAGGGAAAAACAAAAAGCTTTTGCCTTTAGAATCACTTTAGCCCCGGTTCACACTAGTACGCTGTTTGAGATCGCATGCGATTTGCACCACACTGCAAATGACATGTGATGTCTGTGCAATGCGAATTCAGCCATACAAAACCCAAAGCGATCAGATTCATGTCTGAACTGACAGTTTGCCCTGCAATATGCAAAACCGATCTGGGGGTGTCATTAACTTTGTATTGACACACACAGCGGTTCGCATAAAGCAGTGTGAACTGGCTTGTGAGTCAGGTGCGATGCAGGAACCCGCAGTGGATTCGCAGTGTTCCCGCATCGCACCCATGTGAACCGAGCCTTTATTATTATTATACAGGATTTATATAGCGCCAACAGTTAACGCAGCGCTTTAAGCTGGACTTGTTCTGTAACGTAGACTTCCCTAACACAAAGGATGCGATTATGTAACCAGAACAGGTTGGTTGCACAACTCACATCCGTCCTGTTCTTGGATAAATATCCGCCTCTCCATGGTAATTGGATTAGTGCGTTCACATTTTCAGATAAAGGGAAATAAAAAAAAAGGTATACAGTACACCCCCCCCTGCTGTACTTCCCTCTGGGGATGCTGAGCTGTCAGGTTCCCCCCCCCCTCCCCCCCCAGCAGCAGCTGGTCCAGAGATCTGAAACCTCCGCTCTCCTCTCTGTAGCGCTTCTGGGATGATCAGAGCAATTCACTGTGCAGACCCTGACCAATCAAAATCGCTTTGGTCTGTCCTGACACCTCAGCAACAGCCGGGGGTGGGGGGTGTTCGCTCATCTTTTCTATAAAGGTTATTAATTTAGAAGGTGTGCGCTACTTGTGAGGATATACATACTGGGGGGGGGGTTCCTGACACCCAGAACTGAGGAAGTGGGTTGGGCAAGTTGCAAAACGTCTGAAATTGCAGAACATGAACCCCCTACTAGAGCTCAGATAACCATCCTAACCTATTACAGGGATGAGAGGGAGAGCTCTGCTTGGCTCAGGCACACAGTGTGCGGCTGTACTATTACAGGGAAGAGGATGAGAGAGTGAGCTCTGCTTGGCTCAGGTACACAGTGTGCGGCTGTATTATTACAGGGAAGAGGCTATGAGAGTGAGCTCTGCTTGGCTCAGGCACACAGTGTGCGGCTGTACTATTACAGGGAAGAGGATGAGAGAGTGAGCTCTGCTTGGCTCAGGTACACAGTGTGCGGCTGTATTATTACAGGGAAGAGGCTATGAGAGTGAGCTCTGCTTGGCTCAGGCACACTGTGCGGCTGTACTATTACAGGGAAGAGGATGAGAGAGTGAGCTCTGCTTGGCTCAGGCACACAGTGTGCGGCTGTACTATTACAGGGAAGAGGATGAGAGAGTGAGCTCTGCTTGGCTCAGGCACACAGTGTGCGGCTGTACCTCGGTGTCAGAATCTCTTTGTATTGAAGTTTCTCCACACGTGAAGCTGCCACCAGAGACATTGGAATGACGATGTTGTCGATGTCATAGGAGTTCTCAAACCTTTTCCGTTTAAGAGCCTGAAATAAAAAGCAATGATAAAAAAAACACGTTTACAGCACCATCTTTATCATACTAAAGCCACGGGCATACTATAGCCCCGCCCTTTGGCAACCAGGGTGACGCGACATCCTGGGGTGCCTTAAAATGGCCCTAAATTGTCCAAAAACTCAAGTGGGTGGATCAGATCTGCCTCCCCCCCCCCCCCCCCGCCAACAAAACAAAGCCACAGGTTTTTTTTGTGCAGCACTAGAACTTTGGGCACTGTGTGGACCAGATGCCAGCATCTAAGAACCAATGACATCATAGGTGGACGTCAGGGGCCTGAGGACACAAAAGTTTGCCCCTCTTTCAGCACTGCGGGAGAGAAACAGAGTAAAGATAAACACTTGGGCTCCGTTCACATCCTGGCATTCCAAATCACAGGCGGAATCGCCACAATTTTGCCCACGATTCGAAAGAGCGGCAAATCGCGGGACGTCCGTGCGTTCCCTGTCACTTTCAATAGCACCCCAAAAGCGGCGCAATTTTGATGCGATTCTATGGCGACAATCGCAGTAAAATTGCGCAAACAAGTACAAGAGCTCCTTTTTGGCGACAGGCGCCCCGCGATTCTGTTTGCACAATCTTACCAAGATTGTCGCTCGAGGCACCAAGATGTAAACGGAGCCTTAGGCTCCATTCACACAAATGCGTTTTTTCATGCTTTGTAGGGCATCTTTTATCATGGGTTCCCATGGAATATGTTCACAACAATCCATTTTTGTGCCTCTGTGTTTTTGGAAAGGGCCAGAGACTCTTAAAATGCAAAACGGTGCTTTTTTTTTTTGGTTCAATAGAACAGCTGCAGAAAAGCATGCAGTGCGTTTTTACGGCAATTTTGCTTTTTTAGATCTGCCCATCAGCAAATTTTCACCTTAAAAAAAAAAAAATGCAGAAAGCACAGTTTGCATATTCTGGGTGCATTTTGTGTTTTTCACTACACAGTTTTGATCCATTGAAGTCTATGGAACCAAAAAAACGAAGAAAAATCCCTGTCCCTTTCCAGGAAATGCACAGATGTCAATGTGACCCATAGGAAACCGTGTTACATGGAAAGTAGTGAGTGTCTGCAAAACTGAAAAGTAAAAAAATGCATCGGTGTGAACCAGGCCTATACTAGTCAGTATCAGCGTGCAAAAGGTGTATTTGCTTTGTAAGAATAAATCATTGCAATTTTTTTTTTTATGCCGCATATGGCATAGATATCCACGGATACTGTGGCCATCTATGCCAGGAAGTGGGAGCAAATACATGGATTATACAGGTATCTGCTCCCCCCTGAAGGGTGCCAAATATGACACCGGAGGGGGGATTTCAAAAAGCGGAAGTTCCATTTTTGGGTGGAACTCTGCTTTAAAAAAGGGAAAAACAAAAAGCTTTTGCCTTTAGAATCACGCCCCGGTTCACACTAGTACGCTGTTTGAGATCGCATGCGATTTGCACCACACTGCAAATGACATGTGATGTCTGCGCAATGCGAATTCAGCCATACAAAACCCAAAAGCGACCCATAGGAAACCGTGTTACATGGAAAGTAGTGAGTGTCTGGAAAGTAGTGAGTGTCTGCAAAACTGAAAAGTAAAAAATGCATCGGTGTGAACCAGGCCTATACTAGTCAGTACCAGCGTGCAAAAGGTGTATTTGCTTTGTAAGAATAAATCATTGCATTTTTTTTTTATGTCGCATGATTTGTGCGCAGCATTTTTTTCAAAACTAATAAATTAAAAAATTAATTAAAGTGTATTATTTCCCGTAAAAATAGTTTTGAAAACAATGCTGCACAAAAATTTTTCTTACAAAGCAAAAAAAAAATAAAAAAAAGCCAAAATATATACCCCTCCTAATTTCTTGTATATGATAAAAAGAGGTTACATTGAGCAAATTGATACCGAACATGTAATGCCTAAAATAAGGTGCGCTCGTGGAATGACGCCAAACTACAGTACTTAAAAATCTCCATAGATGGCGCTTTAACAATTTCTACAGATAACCAGTTTCGAGTTACAGCGGAGGTCTAGAACTATAACTATTTGCACTCTCACAGGTACGCAGCGATAACTCACATGTGTGGTACAAACATCATTTACATATGTGGGCGTGACCTACGAATGCATTCACCATTGCGCGTGAGCATGTGGGGACAGGGGCGTTTTAAAAGGTTTTTTTAAAAAATTTTTATTACATTTATTTAATTTTTACATGGTCCCTTTCAAAAATATTTTTTGATCGCTTTCATTGCTATCGCAAGGAATGAAAACATCCCCTGTGATAATACAGCATGACAGGTCCTCTTAATGGAGAGATCTGGGGTCTCAATTTTTTTTTAGATTTTGCTTTTAAAGGTAAACACATTTTTCGTCTTTTATTTAAGCAAAAAGGCCTGGTTTACATATGGATGGAACCAGAAGTGATGTCATGATGCCGCTCCAGTCCTCCTAGGGCAGTGATGGAGAACCTTGGCACCCCAGATGTTTTGGAACTACAATTCCCATGATGCTCAACTACACTGCAGAGTGCATGAACATCATGGGAATTGTAGTTCCGAAACATCTGTCGTGCCAAGGTTCACCAATTCCCATGATGTTCTTGCACTCATAGTTAAGCATCATGGGAAATGGAGTTCCAAAACATCTGGGGTGCCAAGGTTCGCCATCACTGTCCTAGGGCATAGAGATGAGCGGAGGCCATCTTTCCTTTGCCCATTTCTATGCCCAGCCACCCCTCGTGCCAGATTGGTTCCCAAAGCTACCAATCAGCCAGGTAAGCCCAGGAACCACCAAAAAGCATGGAAGGGCTCAACGACCCCTGCCACCACTTCTAAGGTTGACCCAGCAGCCTTTATGAGAAAGACCGGTGCCTGAGGGAAAAAATACCAGGGTTACGGCATCTAGCTGAAGCCATAACTCTGGTATTTAACATCAAAGTATTGCTGTATCTTCGGCAAGTGGTTAAAGAGTCATTGAAAAGCCAACTCCTCCCACATTTCTCCAAAGATAGACACTCAGTGTCTGTAGGCAGAACCTCATTCCAACTATTCTTTAGAAAGATTTTATTAACATTCTCTGTGGTTTTCCTATGAAGAGTCATGATGTGATTCCACGTTCCTGCAGTATTTACTCACCGCTGATGCGCTGTTCTGCTGACTGGCAGAAGGGGGCGTATCGGTAAGGGAGGGAAGCTGGTGAGCTGCTGGGTTTGGTCTTGGTGTAACTGCAGAGGACATATGAATGCTGGGACCTGACATTCCTTTGTATTGCCTGTCGTCCCGGAACATCGACCCTGAAAGAACAAAAAGCGAGAAGTCATCTATCTGGAAGGTCTGGTGCACTTAACCAGTTTTACAGCCAATAATCCTCCAAATACCGGTCACTGGGAAAGACTAAAATCAGACATCCATTAGCACCAGCAGAACCAGTCTGGGTCCTGGCAAGCCCAGAGAACATGTAAGGACTTGATGTAGAAGGCATGCCCAACATCACTGGATATTTTTGGGCATAGCTTGTGTGGCTTGACAGCTTCCAAGACCCAGACTAGACCCCCATCGCTTGCCATACAGTCCTATCACATGACAGTCAGCCCATTTTTTGCACGCAAATCTGTGAGCCCAGAGCAGGAAACCTACAACTTGGGAAACGTGGAGAGTTCCTGTTCTGCTTTAATATCTCATTCATTAGTTGCAGTGTCTGTCAACTACAAATCCCAGCAACACGCCGCAGCCAGCCCCACGGGTCACGCCGCAGCCAGCCCCACGGGTCACGCCGCAGCCAGCCCCACGGGTCACGCCGCAGCCAGCCCCACGGGTCACGCCGCAGCCAGCCCCACGGGTCACGCCGCAGCCAGCCCCACGGGTCACGCCGCAGCCAGCCCCACGGGTCACGCCGCAGCCAGCCCCACGGGTCACGCCGCAGCCAGCCCCACGGGTCACGCAGCAGCCAGCCCCACGGGTCACGCAGCAGCCAGCCCCACGGGTCACGCACCTCGTATTCCCCCGGCAAGAAAATACTCCCACATATAAGAGTGCGCCAGTTTCACTCGATGTGCCAGCACTGGTGCTTGGAAACTGGACCAGTGCTGTGACATTGTGGGAGGGGGAAGTAGTAATGTGAAAGAACAGTGTAAACTATGGCTCAAGATTCAACTTAGTCTGCTACAGGGCTGTCTTCTCTCGCTCACCAAAAAAAACAAACAAACTGGGAACACTTCAGACAGCCTACCACAATAATAAAAGGCTAATTGGGCTGCAACCAGTTGGGCTTCCCTTATGGAAGTGCACAGGACAGGTGTAGCACTCCCTGCCCCACTCCACGCAGTTGTGTACAAATCCCAGCTGTCAAAATGACAGCCGGAGTATGTTGTGTAAAATAGAGTGGCTGTAGAAGCTGCTGCTGTGTAAAACGCTGACCGTTGGACATCAGTTATAATTGTTCAGGCGTGACAGATACAAAGTAACATTCTTTGTAAACCTTGTTCAGACAGAAGATAGGGATACAAAGTCACACGATTTATAAACCATGCTAATTTGCATCTCCATCTCTCATCTGATCAATGTTTATAAACACTGACTGATCACGCTTATGGCTGGTCAGTTTACGTTCCTCCGTCATCCTGCTCTCTCCTCAGTGTCTTCCCCCTCCCTGGCTTTTCTGATGTCTGTATGTGAACTGTGAAGTCGATGTCTTCCCCGTCCCCACCCCTCCTGCCTTGATTGAGTATTTTGCCGCAGCTGCTCTTCCTCTTTGGTAAAGTGGTTGTAAAGTAACATCTATTATATACTTTTATCTTTCCCCCAAAATGGACGTCCTCCCGGAATGCGAGAGCTGCGCTGTAGCTGTCTTTTGGCTATAGCGCGGTAAGGAAGTGGAGTTGGGCTTCAAGAACATGATAAATGACCACCTTTGCTACATAGACTTTTGCAACTAGTTCTTCCTGCAGATACTTTCTCCCTGGGCAGCAAAAACGGCATTCTTTGCTCCTGCAATTCAATGCGGTTGGCTGTGATGTCATACATTCTGGTATTGTACTGTCAATTCTGCATTCGGTATTGAACTGGCCTTTCCTAAAACTTCCAGCATAAAAAGGAAACCTGTCATCTGAGCTCCCCTGTGGCAGGACAAACTCCAAGCAGAGTTCAGATTTATTGTGTCCACACACAGCGGGTGACAATCTGATCTGGTAGTTTTTTTGCAACAACCGGATGTGTACGGCCCATCTGACGCACTGGATCTAAGGCAAGGCCCCGTTTAATACAAGACGGCATTTTTTCAAAAGCGTCGTTTGTCCACTTACTGCCGGAATCCTGGGGTTTCTTGGCGAGCTGCGAAAGCTTCAGGATTTTCAGCTTATTAGAGACGCGGAACTGCCTGTCCTCTTTCAGCAATGATTGAAAGTGCAAATGGAAGGGCGTGTCTGTAAAAAAAGCAAACAGCCAATCAGAGAAAGCAGCCCAATACAGGGATGACAAATTTGATTATACAATTTCAGATATAACATTGTAAATTATTAAATTAGTACTACAGGCAAAAGTAGACATTTCCAACGCTCTGCCCTGTAGCAAAGCTACAAAAGACGCACAATAAATTTGTAACCAATTTTTGCCCCTGAAAGATATGGTCAGGTGACTTTTGCCTTTTTTGTACAACCTTGTGTTAATATTTTTTTTTTTTTTGGGGGGGGGGGGGGGGTGTACTGTGCTCATCACCCACTACATAATCAATGAAGGAATGCGCAGCCCTCAGCCCCTATACATATACAGTGGAACCTTGGTTGACGAGTAACGCCGTTAACAAGCATTTTGAAAGACGAGCAAATTTTAAAAATTCTGACTCTGTTTGCGAGTGTTGTCTCGCAAAACAAGCAGAATTCAAGCTAATGGGGTGTGCAGTACTGCATTTGGCCAGAGGTGCGAGGGCGCCGGTGACACTCGGAACGGTTCGGAGCCGTTCGGAAGTACTCCGTTCCCGAGTGTTTCCGGGGGGGTGGGGACGACGACGACAAATTTTATTTGGGTACAGCGTCGCACGACTGCGCAATTGTCAGTTAAAGTGACGCAGTGCTGTATTGCAAAAACTGGCCTTGGTCAGGAAGGAGGGGGAATCTTCCGAAAGTCAAATGGTTAAGGCCTGGAAAGAGCCCATATGCAGAACCCAGTGCCTGAAGGTCCCATTCCAAGCCATCCTCGCCATGACACTGCACGAGTCTTCAGAGGCCGGGTCACACAAGAGGCTGTGCCACAATTCTGGACCTAGAGGGCGCTCTGGGGAGAACAGTACAAAAGGAACCTGGAAAGTGCCACAAAAGCAGAGCTCTGTGCCAGAAGGTCGCATTCCAGGCTAATCCTGCAATTTCTAAGTCTGGAGGGGGTCTGCCTCCAAAGCTGTTGCTAAGGATACACCAGCTGGCTGGATAGATGCTGTGTAGAGACCAGCTCAAGCATGGATCTTTGAAGTCTTAATAGAAGTCACAAAAAAAAATAAAAAATCCAGAAGTAAAAAAAAAAAAAAAAAAAAATAGGGAGTTTCTCAGCAGAGCTACAGAAGATGTCCGATTGCCTAGAACAGTGATGGCGAACCTTGGCACCCCGGATGTTTTGGAACTACATTTCCCATGATGCTCATGCACTCTGCAGGTGTAGTTGAGCATCATGGGAAATGTAGTTCCAAAACATCTGGGGTGCCAAGGTTCGCCATCACGGGCCTAGAAGTTAGCAAAAGATTTGAGAGGCATGATATGATGGTTGGGAGGCGGGGTTTTATAGGGCCGGCCTAATTTTTTTTTTTTTTTTTTTTTTATTGTCAGTGTCCAAACTTCCTGAAGGTGGCAGTATACTCCAAACCTCTAAGAATGATCACAATCCTGTGTCCCTCAATGAATAATAAAATAAATCAAATCATATACATAGACAGATAGATATCTATACATCTCTTATCAATAAATATAGCTATCCATCTCACACTACGAGACATTAAATGCGTTTCACTTACCATAGGGGAAGGACAGGATGGGGTGGTAGCAGGGGTCCATCAGGGCGATCTGCTCATTCAGAGCCATGGTGCTGGGGTGTGATGTCTTTGCATATGTCTTACAACCACACAGGATACATGTGGTGGGGGGGTCACATCCACACTTCGCAGACAACGGCTTCTGTGGCTAAACAAAGCACAAAATATATAAAGAAGTATATCATCTATATATTCTATTAGTATCTTTAGCTGTTGATCGGGACTCTTTAAAGTGATACTAAAGGATCGTTTAGAATTTTTTTTTTTTTTTTAAACAAACATGTTATATTTGTCTCCACTCTGCACCTCGTTTTTCACAGAGTGGCCCCGGACATCCATTTATGGGGTCCCTCAGCGGCTCCTCCCCGCACTGGATAACCCCCTTGGAGGAGAATCGCTCTCCCGAGTCCAGCATTTGGCGTCTATAGAGGCCAAGTGCAGGACTTAGCCCCGGCACCCATGTCATTGGATTTGATTGACAGCAGCGTGAGCCAATGGCTGCGCTGCTATCAATCTATCCAATCAAGAGCTGGGAACCCGTTGAGAGAGGGACGGCGGGGACGCGCCGATGGAAATTCAGGGCTCAGGTAAGTAAAACGACGGGGGTGGGGAGGTCTGGTGACTGCAAGGTGTTTTTTCACCTTAATGCATAGGGTGCATGAAGGTGAAAATACACAAGCTTTTACAACCCCTTTAACTCTGGTCTGATGTCAGTAAAATGCGCTCTGATTGGTGAGTTTTGGGTTGCTGTACACTGTACCTAGCATATAGATTAGCCGCAATGGGGTCACCCAACAAGTGGAAGCACCATGTGTCGGTAAACAATTGGGCGTTGAATCTGACTTGCATAACGGATGTGCTCCATGAGCCCTCTGCCACTAGGGACGTGACTGGACGGGGACACACAGGGCAAGGTCATTACACAAATTTCTGCATATAAAATCTGGCAGTGCCCCGTGGTAAATGGCAAGGTGGTGGTAAACTGACAAGTCTCCTAATGTGTAAAAGCAGGATGCCAGTCACAGACTGGACATTCCCTCCCGGGTCACAGGACGGAGCTCTTACCTTTCTACTGAGGGAGGACACATCACTGGACCGGACCAAGCTGCGCTTCTTGTGCCCTCGCAGGGGCCGCGTTCGAGCCGCCACACAGGTGGAGTCGGAAAGTGCTGGTGATGCAGATGGGGTGTCCACACGACGCTTCTTACCCAACACCTCGTCTGGATCCTCCGCAGAGCCATTACAAGACACACGCACACTGCAATCACAAGGACAAGCTGGTTAGACAACCGACAAAGTCAAAGAATCAGCAACATTGCATGGATTACAATGAACAAATGATTAGTAGTTTGGTATGTGAAGATAATGGCAACCTGCAAAAGTACGAGAAAAATGTCTGACCTGCTCATGATCGATTTAAGGAACGAACGACAGCCAGGCCAGCCGAGGCGAGGCCCGGCCAACCCAGCCGAGGCCCGGCCCGGCCAACCCAGCCGTGGTCATGTTGCATTACTCCTCTTGCACTCAATACTTTTGTTTGAGCATCTACTTTTTTTTGGTGCAAATTTTTTGCACACATTTTTGCACTGATACGTGCAAACCTATTCTCGCTTTTTTTTGCAGTATGTAAACGGGCATTTGCACACACTTGTGCGCATGAGGCATAAAATTACTGGACCATAAATGCAGAAAAAACAACAAAACAGCTGTACTGAGCTTTTTCAAGCTGCAGTGTGCAAGAGGCCTTAAAGCGATATTAAACCCAAAAGCAAATCTAATACTGCAGCTTAACAATTAGATGTGATGGCTGCATTAGGTTTTCTTTTTTTAGGCCCTTTCATTTTCAACTGGTGATCCAGCAAGTACATCTGTTTTCAACAGGACAAGCGCTCCAACAGAATGCATCAGTTTACAGGGATGAGACAAACCATTTACCACTGACAGGGTCGCTTACAATGATCAGCTTTTATCCCCCAAAAAAATAAAAAAAAATACTGTAACTGATTATAAAGTGTGAGCTGGAGTTTGGCTTCATTTGTTAGTGTATCTAATAATTCTGCTAGTCCATCTAACACTCCCCCTTCCCCCAGACTGACAAAGCTGCCGTCCAAAGGTGGCCTCCTGTTCTCCATCCAGAGTGGGGGAGCTCTAATACAGGAGGTGTGACTGGTCAGATCACCCCAGGTGAAAAACAGGGGGGGGGGGGGATAGCAGAAACAAAACAAATGCAGCCACCACATTTATTGATTGATAAGCTGCAATACCGCTTTAACTAGTAACCTCCAGGAACAGCACACACTAATCCACCGACACCCAACACACCCCCTAATGCTTGAGGGGTAAAAATTTTCCCAGTTAAAATTTGTTTGTTTTTAGTTTTTCACAGCAAAAAAAATAAATAACTGCAGGAGGTGATCAAATTGCACCAAAAAAAGCTAAATTTGTGTGTGTGTGTGTGAGAGACAAACTTAATTTGGTTACAGTGTTGCATGACTGCGCAATGCTGAATAGCAAAACATGGCCTGGTCATGAAAGGGGGTAAAACCTTCAGGAAGTCAAGTGGTTAAAATCACCAGGATTGGATCAATCCCAGGAAGAAAGGTTGTAAACGTTCGCGCTGATATCTGAAGTCATCTCCCTAAACTGCCCTCAGGCTCCTGGATCAGACACACCCCTTAATGATTTACTTCATCTAGAGATTGTGTATGTGGATCCCATCAATAAAAGGCTGAATAGTAAGATGCCATCCATTGGCTCACAAGCTTCCTAGGCTTACATTTAGCAATACTAAGTTCAGACATCTCAACTCTCACGCGAGTCGCGGAAGTCTCCCACATTGGGGTGCATGCTCCAGGCCCCCTCGCGAGCGCCAGGCGATCTCCCGGCTGAGCCTGTCACTCAGCCACAGACAGAGCAGCCCGAGCGGCCGAATGGAGTACGGCCGCTCGGGCTGCTCTGTCTGTGGCTGAGAGACAGGAGGCAGGGCCGGGCTGGCCTACCGGGACATTTCCCGGTAGGCTGCCTGCCCTGGGGCCGCTTTGGGCTAAGCTGTGGCTGCCTGTAGTGCTCCCCTCCCTCCCTCCACTATATATGTCACACACAGCAGTCGGAGCTGAGTAAAAAAACTTTGGCTGCGCTGTGACAAAAGTCCCGCCCTCCTCCTAGACCAGCTCGTGTGATAGGACGCCGCCGCCTCTACAGACAGGACGCTGCGTCTATCACACGAGCTGGTCTAGGAGGAGGGCGGGACTTTTGTCACAGCGCGGCCAAAGTTTTCACATGAATTCGAGACACAGCGGAGGATGCCTGCTGTGTGTAATCCAGGCACTGACCGTAGTGAGGCTGCAATGACGGGCACGGCGAGGCTGCAATGACGGGCACGGCGAGGCTGCAATGACGGGCACGGCGAGGCTGCAATGACGGGCACGGCGAGGCTGCAATGACGGGCACGGCGAGGCTGCAATGACGGGCACGGCGAGGCTGCAATGACGGGCACGGCGAGGCTGAAATGACGGGCACGGCGAGGCTGAAATGACGGGCACGGCGAGGCTGAAATGACGGGCACGGCGAGGCTGCATTTAATTGGGGGGAATGGTATGTTCAGCGGCGGCACAAAACCTCCCTGTAATGAGATTTTGCAGGTTGGGATGTCTATAATTTAGAAGTCTGCCGGTGATAAATCACTCCGGTGTGAAGATATTATAGAGTGAGGACAGGTAATCTCCTCTCACAGCAGATGTCCACACAAAGCCACCATTGTGGGAGGACACTGTGCTGACAACACAGCGACCACTTCCTGTTGATTCAGAGATTCTGGAATCCGGACAAAAGACAAAATGTCTGGAGATCACAAAGATCCAGGTACAAGAACACCGCACACTAATCCTACTACACGGCATTTAAAGTGATTGTAAGAAGGTTTTCTTCATCTTACAGCAGTCTTTGCATTAAGGAAAAAATAAATGCAATAAAAATAAAAAAAAACACACACCTCACAATAGCAGCCACCCTTACACCTCCCCTTTTAACTATTGCTGCCAGAGCAGTTTTCACACGTTTAACCCCTTCAATACCGGGCACTCCCCTCCCCCGTTCCTGCCCAGGACACCGATGACAGGCACTCATGGGGCGGCACCGATGGGTACTGATAGCCAGCACTGATGAGGAGGCATTGACAGTCATTACTGATGGGCACTTCTGATGGGGGTTTGCGCTGATGATCAATGCTTTCAGGAGAGCCGCCGATCGGCTCTCCCTGTCAGCGCAAACTGAGGAAAGCGGTTACTGGTTACAGCTGATCACATGGTGAAGAGCCTACTTCATAGGCTCTTTATCACAATCGGAGATGCGGTGTATCAGAGTGACACACAGCACCACCGATCGCCACACACGAGCGGCTTATTCTGCTGGACATCATATGACGCCCGGTCAGGATAACAGAGCCACCCTTCGGACGTCAATCTGCTGTAGGCTGGTAGGAAAATGGTTAATCATTTTAGCTCTAAAGATTGCATAAAAGTCCCAAACATGGTATATTTTCTGATGAGACATCCTAGAGAATAATTCAATTTTTTTTTTGCAACACTGCAACTAGCAAACAAAAATTTCAGAAAAAAAAAAAAAAAAAAAAAAAAAAAAAAAAATCACACACTACATTTGTGGTCATGTGCCCTAAAATTATAATTACCCAATAAATATAAAAGATGAGGTTGCACTGAGTAAACAGATAACCAACACTAGCCTTTAAAATTGCGCGCGGCAGTGAAATGGCGACAAACTTCATGACCCCATGTTTTCTAGGCGTGTCAACATTTTATAACTTGCCAAAAATTCCTAAAAACATGACGAATCCTCCAGTGAGGCCGTCCTATCAGGGATTGTGCACTTGGCAAGTCTTGCCAGTGAAGTACAAAAGGTTACCGTCACACTTCAATAAACCATCCATCTTTTCACCATTCTGGAGTGAATATGATGAATCGCTCCGGGTTTCCATGGATGTTGAGTATTTGTGTTCCAGTATCCCTCATAAACAGGCTACAGGTAACAAGAGATTTGTTTGGAGGGAACGAGTTTGAACAGAAGGAGTAGAACTAACTTTAGCACTTTTGGAATTCATAGCACCACGCAATGCTTTTAGCTTCAGCGAGTCTCACTACCTCCAGGTGCAGGGCATGGCAACGGGGACAACTTGTGCCTCATCATGTGTCAAGGTGTAACCTGAAGGCGTGGGAACAAAAAGTCTCTACTCATGTGAGGCGGGGTCGGTGTACCTGGGCCATATTATTTCCTGGCACGGGTACATAGACGACATTTTCCTTATAGGGTCAGGAACTATGTATTGTAAACCCTCGTGCATCCTATGCATTAAGGTGAAAAAAACACCTGGCAGTGAACGGCCCCCATAGCCACTCCGTTTTACCTACCCGAGCCCTTTCATTCACTCGGTGGAGACACGCTCTCCCTCTCTCCACGGGGTTCTCAGATCTTGACTGGATAGATTGACAGCAGCACAGCCATTGGCTCCTGCTGCTCTCAATCAAATCCATTGACGCGGCAACCGGGGCAGAGTCCGGCATTCGTGTCTGACGTAAATGCTGGACTCGGGAGCGTGCCCGCAAGGTAAGCACCACCCCCCCTCCCACCCCGGGAGAGCGCTTCTCCTAGGGGGATATCTGGGAGGAGCTGCGAGAGCTGCCGGGAGACCCCAGAAGACGAGGCTCGGGGCCACTCTGTGCAAAACGAGCTGCACAGTGGAGGTATACGTTTTTTTGTTTTTTTTTAAAACAAAGGGAGGGTTTACATTCACTTTAACGGTTTAAAGGAATTTGTATTTTCCTGAATTTTAACCACTTCCAGATCGCCCACAATATACTGTGGACGGGTGGCCTGTACTGGTACGTCGCTGCCTGCTTCCGGGTCTAGGGTGTGCCCCCCGGAAAACGCTGCAATTGTACACAGGGGAGCCAGTCACTTATTCCCGGTCAATGATTCATACCTGGGGCCTGCAGTGTCCAATTATATCCCAGAGCCCTGTGTTGACAATCAATACAGGGCTCTGTACAGAGGGAACAATCTGATCTTTAGTAAAAAGCAACACACATTGCTCATAGTTAAGCACACATTTAACCCCTTCCCCACTACATTTCAGACTGCCCGCCGCCGTCTCATAATACACCAGGCTTATGAAACCTTCAATGGCGTGCCCAATTCATATCCGGAGCCTGTAGTTGATAGGATCTCCTACAGGTTGATACCCCAAGGCTCCGTTCACATCTAGGTGTTGACGTTTTTGCAGCGTTTTTGTACAGGCGTTATGAAGTTCAAAAGGTCACCAATGTAAAAAAAATAAAATAAATAAAATTAAAAAACGCCTGTTGCTTTAGGCGACAGGAGCGCTCAGATGTGAACAGGGGTCATTGAAATGAATGGGATTTGTCTTGTTGGGCGTTTTTAGAGTTGAGGCTTAGAGCAGAAAAATGTCCAAACACGCCTAGATGTGAACGGAGCCTAAGTGACCGAGGAAGCATAAAAATAAACAATCATAGCGCAGTAGAAAACGAGCCCATCGGGCAAAGAGCAACTTTAAGGGATTGGCTCTTAGATTGCGGTGAGACTGATCAAAAGTTTAACACGACTCGGCTTTACAACACAATTCAACAGTCGGGATCCGGATATTTTGCAAGATTCTGACCAAACACCGACATTTCCTACAGAAGAAACAGAATCTCCAAGTTTGACAACAAGTGTCACATTGAAAAGGAGCACTTCATTGTTCAGGGGATTTGGGGGGAGCCTTGTGTAAGTCATCCAATAGGCACCTTCAGCTGTGAAAAATTCATACAGAAATGTATAAAGTTGTCCAAAGTAAAAGGCTATAATCCAATGAATTCCTTGTAATGTAGTAGGGATCATAATTAATGTGCAAATGTAGGGAATTTTAAGTAGAAAAAAACAAGGCAAGTTCTGCAAGAGAATATGAACATACCTTTCACACCCAAAAGGGCATTTTAATAAATTCCTCCTACAAAAATAAACCAAATGGATTTTTGATTTAGAAACTCTGAATCCACCTGGTTTCAAAGAGAAATATGGCCAAAGTTCTACTGGATCACAGAATTGCATTTCTACACCCCTATGCCCAGATTCAGATGGGTCATTGATCCCCGGTCCAGATTCTGCAGGGATCCCAACAATGTCAGGATCCACCCAGATGCCTGACCAGCAGCTGCGCAAGTCCCTCTTATAACTGGGGATGTAGCCGTGTTCAGAATGAAAGAAAACACATTCAAACTCATGTTAAATAGGAGTCAGTACACACCTGCCACCATTTAAAGTGCCTCTGATTAACCCCCCAAATAAAAGTTCAGCTCTTCTAGTAGCTCTTTCCTGACATTTTCGTTCCTACAGCAAAAGCCATGGTCCTTAGAGAGCTTAAAAAGCATCAGAGGGATCTCATTGTTAAAAGGTAGATATACCATGTAACAGTGAAGACAGTCATCACATTGAGAAAATATGGCACAGCAGTGACATGAGCAAAAACTGGACGTCCCTCCAAAATTGATGAAAAGATGAGAAGAAAAACTGGTCAGGGAGGCTGCCAAGAGGCCTACAGCAACAATAAAAGAGCTGCAGGAATATCTGGAAGTACTGGCTGTGTGGTACATGTGACGACAACAATCTCCCGTATTCTTCATATGTCTGGGTTATGGGGTAGAGTGGCGAGATGGAAGCTTTTTCTTACCAACAACAACATCCGAGCCCAGCTAAATTTTGCAAAAAAACATCTGAAGTCTCCCAAAAGCTTGTGGGAAAACGTGCTATGGTTTGATGAAACCAAGGCTGAACTTTTTGGCCATAATGCTAAAAGATCTGTTTGGCACAAAAACACCACTGCACATCACCAAAAAGAACACCATACCCACTGTGAAGCATAGTGGTGGCAGCATCATGCTTTGGGGCTGTTTTTCTTTAGCTGGAACAGGGGCCTTAGTCAAGGTAGAGGGAATTATAAACAGTTCCAAATACCAGTTCAGCTTTCTAGCAGTAGCCTGAAGGTTTTGTGCCAATATTAACTGGTATTTGGAACTGTTCATAATTCCCTCTACCTTGACTAAGGCCCCTGTTCCAGCTGAAGAAAAGCTGCCTCAAAGCGTAATGCTGCCACCACCATGCAGAAGGGGAACTTTATATTTCAGCATGACAACGACCTAAAGCATACATCCAAAATCAACAAAGGAATGGCTTCACCAGAAGTTTAGTTATGGAATGGCCCAGCCAGAGCCCAGACCTGAATCCCATTGAAAATCTTTGGGGTGATGTGAAGAGGGCTGTGCACAGGAGATGTTCTCACAATTTTGCAAAGAAGAGCGGGCAAATATTGCCAAGTCAAGATGTGCCATGCTGATAGACTCATACCCATAAAGACTGAGTGCTGGAATAAAATCAAAAAGTGCTTCAACAAATTATTCGTGTAAGGGTGTGCACACTTATGCAACCAGATTAGTTTAGTTTTTTTAGTTGTACAGTTTATAGGTCACATTAAAAAGATGGAAAAAGTTCTGAAATAATTGGTTGGGTGTCTGATGTAAATTAGACATTTTAATGGGCGTGTAGACTTTTTACATCCACTGTAGGTTTTTGACATCCCACACTTCCCCTTTAAAAGGAACAGATACTTTTTTGCAATTTCTGTAGAGGGGTGTTATTTTTCAGATCCCTTTGATCCACAGTCCTTTTTTGTGTAGAATTGAGCAAAATTGTTAACACTTATAGTGGGAGGTAGAGAGAGAAAAAAAAATGTTTTGTTGCCCCCCCCCTCTTACCCTCCTCTCTTCTTCCCCCTTTTACCAATCTGTGTGGCCACTTAGGGTGTGCCTGCAGGATTTTCCCGCCAAGTGTGCATTCACTCTGGGATATTGTGTCTCCCGGAAGTAGATGGAATATGCCATCATAGTACAGCAGTATCTGTAAATCATCTTCCTGCACAAGACGATGCGACATCAAAGAACAGGGGAAGGGACGCACCCAGGGGCAGAGGAGATGGGATTGATGGGCTGTGAGGCAGGAAGAGCGGGAGGGAACATCCTTTATTTTTCTTCCGCACATGTGCGGTAGCTACACTGTGTCAATGGACACGCACAGCCAGGCTTGGGAGTGAGCTCGCGGGTGCGCCAACATGGGAAGCAGCTTCTTATGGAGGCGCATGGAGAAGAGAAGCAGCCTAGAGCACCAGCGGGGGTGGGGTGGGGACCCCAGAAGAAGGTGGTTCAGGGCCGCTCTGTGCAATGCCAGGTATAGGCATAACACGTTTGCTATAAAACCCTGAGGCTTTACAACCACCTTAAATGTTGTGGCGGCGACATGTATGCCGATAGAGAATACAATGCAAAGATAAAAACAGGAATAGGTAAGAGTAGTATATAATGCTAATGACTATTTTAGAGAATGGAATGTGCGATTATAGGAAAGCTTTATTCAATTTAATGCCGATCTCCAGGTTTACTGTCCTTTGAACAAGTTCATTTGGACAAATCTATTTTCTATATTACCAATTGCACCCTCTGGGCATGCAGTTTAAACCTCGTGGAGCCTCAGGAACATACAGCTCTATCCGAACTTCCCGTCTCGTATCACAAGTACTTGGGGTGTAATACGTCAATTTTTCACTAAAACTTCTGTTCTTTGTGAGAGGTTCTCTTTGGGACCGTTTACCACTTAAAGCAGAGTTCCACCCACTTTTAGAACTCATCATCAAAATCATTCTTGCAGCATATAGATTGTGCAATGGAAAGTTGTTTTTTTTTTTTCTGACAGCTTACCTGGCTAGCACTGTTTTCAAATGGGTTTCCTATCTCTACCACCCGCGGATATCTCCATCATAAATCGGGCGACGCACCGTCTCCTGGGAGCTGTGCGTCATAATTCCCAGGAGTTAGTGTGGATGGCCGCCGCTCCTCATCGCGATATTCCGAAACCGGAAGTGACGCGATGATGTGCCTTTACGGTTTTGCTTATCTTGGTTGCCATCACAACGGGGCAGGCACTTCAGATGACGCCGCCCGTTGTGATGGCAACAAGAGAAGTTTCCTGCGCTGCAAGCTTTTCATACTGTGCATGCGCGAGAACGGGGCTGTGCATAGGCTTGTCATCCAGCTGCACCCTATCCTGGAACTATAATGCTTGCGGGCATCAGATGCCCACAACCAATATGGAGACTTCATACATAGCGGAATATAAAAGGTATTTTTAGATCAAATATGTTTATTACAGCAGCAAGTTTTCTTAAAATCGTGAATGGCATTAATGTATGTTAGGATCCTAAGTTTGGCTTTTAAAAAAAATAAATAAAACATGTCGGTGGAACTCCGCTTTAAGGGCCGGATACAATGTATGTGAATGCATGGAGGGCTACATTCACCTGCCAAGATAATAATCCTAACATAGTAATATTAACAGTACAGGTTTACCTCACTTTAAGGTGCTTCACTAATACAAAGCCAGTTCACTCTGAGGGAGCATATGGCTGAGGATTCAGATTTTACTGCCCCATCCTGGCACCCAAGGGTGGCCGACGCCAGCCCTGCCAGCCAGCATGGTCTGAAAATGGGGTTCATGCCCTTAGGTGAGAAGGGGTCCCTAATAAGGTCCCCCCCAGTTATTGCAGTGTCATCTGCCCCTCCCCCCATATCGGTTTTCTGTGCCCCCCCTGTAGTGTAGTGTCCCCTGTACCCCAAAAGTGTCTCCTGCACCGCAACACACAGTGTAGGTAGAACTCTCCTACCTTACCCAGGTGTACAGCAGAGCAGAGCTTGGCATCGCAGAGCTGGATGGGGGCGGGAACTGCTGAAGTTAACTTTTCACATTTACAGGCTGGCGATTGGTCGCTAGGATCGCACGGCAACCAATCACCTGCTGTTTAATGTAAAAAGTGAACTCCAGTGCTTCCCGCCCCCATCCAGCCCTGTGATACTGGCCGCTCTCCAATGAAGAGGATTTAGTCACGGGCACTGACGGGCCGGACATTTAGCGGGGACGGGCCGGGTGCATCGCGCAGGTTGCCTACCCCTGTATTAGACCCTTAAAATGTCTCACTGTCCTTCCTTGAAGGTAAAGTGGCTGCAAAACGTTTTACACACCCCTTTTACCTACAGGTTAGGCCTATAATAACGCTTTCCTGTAGGTACCGTGAATATCTCCTAAACTTGCACCGTTTAGGAGATATTCACTGTATCGGCATGTGTTGACATTATTGGCACATGCACACTGAAGAAACGGCTTGCTTGTGCCATTTCTTCAGTAGCTGTGCCATTTCCAGCGTCTCCCGCGCGCATGCTATGCATACTAGCTCATTATGTCTTTGTCTTGCAGGTGTGTCCCCCCCCCCCCTTCCCCCATGGGTTTACAACCACTTTGAGTGCTGATCACGCTACATTAGCTTCTTCCCTGACTGCACAGCCAAGGAATGCGACACCAGAAACGACGCAATACATTTTGCTTCCAGGTTCTTTGCAGCCAGGGGTGATCATTGAACAGAAGTTCGCTGCTCTCCCACGTTCTATCCGGTGTCTCCCACCATGTAACTACTGGGCCCATCGGCGCCCGGGAAGCACACATCCAAGGGCCAGTAAAAGTGATCGGGTGGCTGTACAGCCACTTCACTACTCCAGCAATATTGGTCGGCTGTAAAAGGGTTATAATTCGATAATAGAAATAAAAACATTCTGCAGGAAAGTAGGGAGAGGGGGGAAGAAGTCAATTAGGGCAGATGAGGTTAAACTAATAAGGGGATAATTAGGGGGACAAAAAATGATTGCTCTGACATATGCAGAGTGAAGCTCCCTTTGATCTGCTGATGAATAAAACAATACAAAAATAATGTTATGTTGTATCCATCTCCCCTCTGAACAAGGTTTATAAACACAGGCAGAGGTTTCCTTCTTCTACAGCAACTCACCATCTGTCATTCCGACAGTGTAAAGGGGGAAGTGGCCAGGAAACAAAAACATCTGTCCATTGTTAACTTGTTAAATTAAACATCAAGCTACATTTTCTATGAGCACTGCTGTCAGAATTCAGAGAGTTGCTCACAGTTGGTGGGAGTGTGCTTCCTGTAGTTGCTTCCCATTCCTCTACTTTGCGTATCCAAAATAAATGGTTGGTATCAGATCGGCAACAGTATTACCATGGATCAGTCAGGCTCTCTGCATGCAGGAGCCAACAAGGAGCCAACAGTTTGTGACTCTGCAATACTGCCGCCACCCCCCCTTCAACACTGCAAACTGGTAACCAAAAAAACAGATTCCAGATCATGGACATAAGCTGGACTGTATACCGCTAGGGCCGCATGCAAGGGAAGCCACGGCAAGGAAGGTCGTGTTTCCTGAACACATTTCAAGGCTTAATTTTCAGTTATGACTAAAAGATTCACAACAGATTATAGTTTTCACAGTGTGTACAGCAACATTCCCCAGTCTGTTTTTTTACAGACACAAGAAGCAGCATTACTGGTTAAACTGGTTTGTTAGAAGTCAAAACAAAGCATTGTGTGCTCCATCACCACACCTCGGGGAGAGGGCTCACACATTGCATGCTCCATCATCACACCTCGGGGAGAGGGCTCACACAATGCATGCTCCATGATCACACCTCGGGGAGAGGGCTCACACATTGCATGCTCCATGATCACACCAAGGGGAGAGGGATCACACATTGCATGCTCCATGATCACACCTCGGGGAGAGGGCTCACACATTGCATGCTCCATTATCACACCTCGGGGAGAGGGCTCACACATTGCATGCTCCATGATCACACCAAGGGGAGAGGGATCACACATTGCATGCTCCATGATCACACCTCGGGGAGAGGGCTCACACATTGCATGCTCCATTATCACACCTCAGGGAGAGGGCTCACACACTGCATGCTCCATGATCACACCTCGGGGAGAGGGCTCACACAATGCATGCTCCATGATCACACCAAGGGGAGAGGGATCACACATTGTATGCTCCATGATCACACCTCGGGGAGAGGGCTCACACATTGCATGCTCCATCATCACACCTCGGGGAGAGGGCTCACACATTGCATGCTCCATGATCACACCTCGGGGAGAGGGCTCACACATTGCATGCTCCATGATCACACCAAGGGGAGAGGGATCACACATTGCATGCTCCATGATCACACCTCGGGGAGAGGGCTCACACATTGCATGCTCCATGATCACACCTGGGGGAGAGGGCTCACGCATTGCATGCTCCATGATCACACCTCGGGGAGAGGGCTCACACATTGCATGCTCCATGATCACACCTCGGGGAGAGGGCTCACACATTGCATGCTCCATGATCACACCTCGGGGAGAGGGCTCACACACTGCATGCTCCATGATCACACCTCGGGGAGAGGGCTCACATATTGTGTGCTCCATGATCACACCTCGGGGAGAGGGCTCACACATTGTATGCTCCATGATCACACCTCAGGGAGAGGGCTCACACACTGCATGCTCCATGATCACACCTCTGGGGGAGGGCTCACACATGGGGGAAAGGGCTCACACGGCCTTTACAGAAAGCCAAAACAGTTTACTAATGATGGGCTCTAACAGCAGACACCAAAAAATACAAAGTCCCAGAAAAGAGAAAATGTTTATAAATAGGATTTTATCATCTCAACAAATGTTAAAGGGGAAAGACTGAGATGAGAAGCCATCTAGGTGTTCCTTAGTATATACAAAAGAGGAACAGATTCCATTATGAGTGGGATGTTAATTTTGGAGGAAGTTATTCATGATGGGTGAGATAAAAAAAAAAAAAAAAAAAAAGGAGGGTTGTGGTTTCCTCCTTTCTCCCTACATGTACAGCATTGTATTGAATTACAATTACATCGTGGATTTATCCAACTACGTATACCAGACCAATGCCTGGAATTATCTAATGAAATCTGCTGACTTTATGCTGATGTCATTTAACTAAAATTTGTTATATGAGGCGAGATACAACACCGGACTTGGGAGTATAACGTCATAGTAGTCTATAGATGGATGACTTTTTTTTTTTTTTTTTTTTAATAAGAAAAACAAACAATCCACTTTAACATCTCTGGCCCAGCTGCTGTCGGATTTGCCTGCTGGAAAATCAGCGGCCAATAGATATCATGGGGCACCCCGTACTGCTTTGCATCCATAGCAGAAGTTATACCCCCTTCCAGCAAGACCCATTCAAGTGGATAAAATATCTGCACCTCCACAGTGAGTGATCGGTACTGATCGACTCTATTCATTCAGGACAGTGAGCCCCCCCCCCCCACCATCCTGAAATATCCCTGCCTTTGCTGTGTGGGGAGATCACTGTACTAACAATCCGACCAGAGCGGTCAGTTTTTTTTTCGCTCAAACTGCTGGGTTCAAAACGGGGAAAAAAAAAAAAAAAAAAAAAAAAAAGGTGTGTACCAGGGTTTAGGCTGGCCATCCATTATACAATACTTTATTAGATTTACCAAAACCATATAATAGGAGGTGAGGCCTAAACACTTTGTATGCAGCCGGGCCGGCCCTTGCACTACAAATAATCAAATAAGAAAATTGTATAATGTATGACCAGCTTAACAATGGGTAACTCAGTATTTTTAAAACCTGGGAAAGACGTTGACAGAAGATGAATGCCGGCCTCGAATCACACATGAAGGCGGCTGGCTATCCCCCCCCCCCCCCCACCCTTGTAAAATGTCACAATAACGTCACAATCCTGACTTTATAAGCCCCCTCATTACAGACAAGAATTTGGGAGGAAGGCCCCCCCCCCCCAAGCAACCGATTCCAGAGAGAAGATACAATAGAAGGAGAAGCAGGATTTACAAGGGAGCGATCCACATAGCATTGCATTCCCAAAACAAAAAAAAAAAAAAAAAAAAGAGAAGGGAGGAGGGAGGAGGAAAACACGAGGCGCTGAGCTCAGCACAATCCCTCATCACATACACTTTATATAAAGAAGGAAGCTGAAGGCGCTCACCAATTGATGAGTCCATTGACTTGACGAGATGTTTTCTGGGATCCGGGGGAGTCACACGCGGGTGTGGTGGGTGGATTTTGACACACGACATTTTCAGACTGTGTAAGGCGGGAACACTACAAGATATAAAAGGAGGGAAACATGATTTCAGAATGCATCAAGAAATGGGATACACAAAAAAAAAAAAAATTTAATAAAATTATTCATATATTAATTCAATAGTGAGCCCAAAACCAAAAACCAGACCCTCCCAGGAATGGAGCTCCTCCCCCTGCGGATGAAAGCGGTGGTCACCCTGGATCCATGTGAGGTGACTATATTTACCGGGGACAGAACACTGAACTACAGTACTATACATTATCCTCTTCTGTTTTATGCATTAAAAAGCTGCACAGTATTTGAAAACAAAAAAAAACAAACAAAAAAAAAAAAAAAAAAAAAAAAGGAGAAAGGCTTAAAACTGATCTCCAGGTTTCAATGATGTTTAAAGTTGATTGGGACCAAGCTGGTTCAAAACGATTCCCTTTACTAAACAGAAGCGGTGGCTTGGCGTGCAAGCTGAGGGCTGTGTGTCTATAGACACAGATAGCGTGGCTCAGGCCCCCCCCCCCCCCCACTCCTCACTAGATTTGATTGAAAGCAGCAACAGCAAATGGCCAGTGAGGAAGGACAGTGAGCAGCAATGCTGCTCTCAGGGTCTCAAGTAATTATTCAGGGGAACAAATTATTTAAGAAGTTTTTTTTTTTTTTTTTACCTTAAAGTGAATGTAAACCTCAGACACGAAGTCTGAACAAAACATATCCCTCTATAGTTTGTGTACGTGTCTCAGTCCAGAGCACTAAGTGTCATTTCTGTTTGCTGCCTCCTTCCTCTGCTATAAACAGTAATCACGTCTGACAATTTTTCCTGACACCAAAAGAAAAAAAAAAAAAAAAAAGGGAACAGGGGAGGGCGCTCCAGCACACAGCCTGTGATTGACAGCCTTAGCTCTGTTACTGTGTGGAGGGGTGTGTCCACCTTTCCTCCAATCAGCTCTGTTTGCCAAGCTTTGCAGAGTGTGACTTTAGCTCCCTGCCCCCCGGGGGCTTTCAGAAAGCTCAGACAAGCTGCATAAATTCTGGACTTCGAATGGCTGTAGAAGAGAGAAGGCTGCAGATAGACAGGTACACCTTCTATAAGAGGATTTGTTTCATCTTTGTATCACCTGAGGCCAGTCACTTCACTGGGTATATGGAGGGTTTACAACCACTTTAATGCAGAGCATGCATTCAGTTAAATAAAAAACATCCTTTACACCCCCTTTAAGTTAAATGATCTTTTTTGTTTCCATAGGTCCGGCATGCTGTTTGGTACCTGAAACAGACCAAGCAAAGATAATAAATGCAGCCAATAAGAGGACAGCATTTCGTAGTTCAGCCTTTGCTCTGTCTCACCTGCTTGCTTAGTGAATAGACCAACAGGAAATCGTGGTCCATTGAGAAGGCTGTATGGGTGCTTAAACTGCGCGCCCTCCAGCTGTTGCAGAACTACAAGTCCCATCAGGCCTCTGCCTTCGGGAGTCCTGCTTGTATCGGTCAGCCTTGCAATGCCTCATGGGACTTGTAGTCTCACAACAGCTGGAAGGCTGCAGGTTGAGCACCCAAAGAATGGATGACATGGATTAGCTGCATGCAGTGCCAGGAACACAATATTTATCACATTAGTGCTCTATGGAAGGACAACTAAATCAGTGTATAGGAGGTGAGGTGCGAGAGATCTACCGCCATTCAAAACCAAACCCACCAATGTATGCAAAAGGCATGGGACGGGGCGGAGACCAGTTGCTATAGGGAGGCGGGGCTTAACCGCTTGCCAACCGCGCCAATTCTGACACTTCTCATCTACATATGAAAAGCTAAATTTTTCGGTAGAAAAGTACTTATAACCCCCAAATGTAATAATAAGAATATATATATACACACATACACATACATACACACATATATATGTTATCACACACACGATATGTGTGTGTATATGATAATTAATATACATACAATCAATCATATACACATTTTTTTTTTTTTTTTTTGAACAGGGACCCTAGAAAACAAAAAAAAATGGTGGGTTTTGCAATTTTTGTGGGTCACGCGGTGTTTGCGCACGTATTTTTGGAATAAAAACAACACTTTCATGAATTTTATTGCACACAAACACCAACTTTTTTTTGTAAAATGTAAAATATGATGTAATGCCGAGTAAATAGATATCCAACATGTCACACTTTAAAATTGTGTATGCCAGTGGAATGGCGCCAAACAGCGATACTAAAAATCTCCATAGGTAACGCTTTAATATTTTTTGCAGGTTAACAGTTTAGCATTAGAAGGTCACTTTTTTTTTTTTTATTGCATCTAAAAACAATTTTGTACACAGTTTAAAATTTTCTCTTGTATCAACTTTATTGCCATCACAAGGAATGAACACCCCTTATGACAGGACCTCTTTATAAAAAGAGATGGGGGGGAGGTCTAGTCGATCTCAAATCTCTCCCCTGACCTCCAATGCAGGCAATGCACAGACTGTTCTGATTGGCTACTTTCTTGGCAGTCAGGTAAACCAAGGCGGAACCATAAGGGATGAAATTCTTGTTGTTTACAGGGTCCCAGAGAGGGAGGAACCCCGCTTGTTCCTTCTCTGCTGTTTGGCCGCCGGCCACATCGCTCCCAGGCTCCATGATTGGGGCGGCAGAGCCCAGGAAAGGCCGCGACGGGGGAGGGCGACCACCTTCTGCCACCTGCAGAAGTCATCAAGCGGCTGTTTAGCCTCTCTAATCACTTTTGAATTAGAGGGAACCGCTGGCTGCAAAATTTTATTACCAAGGTGAAGCCTGTAGCCATTATCCAGGTATAACCACTGCAAACCGCAGACGTCGCATGGCACCCTACGGTTGAAGCCAAATTCCAGGTATGAGGGTGTCCCCCCCAGTTACTTTGGTCTAGCTTGATCCATCATAAATGCGCCACATCTGTGAAAACCACTCTAGTAGGTGCCGCTAGTGGAGTGACTGCGGCTCCCTTCTGGGTCCCGGGCCAGCATGAGCACCATTCGTTTTTCCTCATGGAATCAAAGCAATCCCTGATTGGACAAGGCAGAGAGGCGGGATCACAATCTCCACCTCATCCATAGAAAAAAAAAAAACTGTAAACCTTAAAATAAAATTCATACCCAGAATTCAGCGTCATCACCTCCCTTACACAAGCTTTTATTTACAGTATTATTAATGGAGACTTAATAGGGTTCACTTTGCCAAAGGAATATCTAAATAGTGCGTTTGGCACCACCAAGCTTTTTATTTTTATTTTTTTTCCCCTCCCAAAAAAACAGCTGGCAACAATATAGTTCAATAAAAAAATTATTTTATGAGCCTATATTTATAAAATGTTTTGGCTTCATGTTGATTTCTCAAGCAGAGATGAACGACCTTCTTTATTACAAGTTGGAGGAGACGATTCATCACACTTGGAAAGTTTGCAGTCACTGAGATTCCAAAACCAGCCGTGTAATCCGCATTCCATCCGGTCTCCATATCCACCGGATAATGAAAGCAGAATGTCAGCTTTCGGGGAGGGAAGGCGAACGTTTTACTCCCTACAGGGTGTAAAGTGCTGTGGAGTCCCTTTCCCTCCATAGCACCCAAGACTGCAGTCTGGTAAACATTCCGTCTCCCTTCCCCCATATCCCAACATTCTGTGGGGCGCTCCCCGACATCAGCAGTAGGTTATAAACCTCCATAGGAATACATGGAGAGCACATGTCCCATTCACAGCCACCTCACATCCAGTCCACCACTGAGGGGATAGAGGGCTTCTATCCTCCATTTCCAAACACAAGTGGTTGCCAAGGGAAACTACGTCAAATCAGTTCTATGCAGGCCTTTTCCATGGTAACCACAATCACTCAGGAGAACATGTGGTGACCGATGTACCTGGATAAAAAGGTCTGCAGGTACTTTACTATACTTATATATATATATATATATATATATATATATATATTAGCAGAGACCCTAGGGAATAAAATGGCGGTGATTGCAATTTATGTCACACAGTATTTGCACAGCAATTTTTCAAACGTGATTTTGAAAAAAAAAAAAAAAAAACCACCAGTAAAGCAGTGGTACTCAACTCCTGTCCTCAGGACAAACTAAAAAGGACAGATTTTTAAAGCGGAGTTCTGCTAAAAAATAAATAATTTAAAAGTCAGCAGCTACAAATACTGACTTAATAATCGGACACTTACCTGTCCCAGGGTCCAGCGATGCGGGGGATCGAAGCCCAGCTAGTCTCCCCCCTCCTCTCTGCGGCACCGGCATTCTCACTGTGGGCGCCCAGCTGTGGCTTCAGAACTGGGCATGCACTGTGCATGCCGCGCTGTGACTGGAGAGAGGTGAACTGACTTCTATCTCCGCGGAGCCCCGGGGGGGGGGAGTGGGAGCCTCTTTTTAGAGGGTCTCCGCTCCCTCCTAAAGAAATGACATGCCAAATGTGGCATGTCAGGGGGGTCACCTGCTCTTAAAGCGGAAGTTCCATTTTCGGGTGGAGTTCTGCTTTAATTATTGCCTTTGGGTGGAGATGCAGAATACGGCAACCACTGAGCAGCAAATGATATCACCTGGGATGTATTTCAGTTATCTTTCAAACCTGGCCTGTTAGTGGGTCCTGAGGACAGGAGTTGAGAACCACTGCAGTAAAAGTTAGCCCAATTTTTTTTGTACAAATGGGAGATGTAAATAGATATCCAACATGTCACGCTTTAAAATTGCGCACACTGGTGGAATGACGCCAAAAACTTTGGTACTTAAAAATCTCTATAGGCACTTTAAATTTGTTTACAGTTTAGAGTTACAGAGAAGGTCTAGTGCTAGAATTATTACTCTCACGATCGTGGCGATAGATCACATGTGTGGTTTGAACGTCGTTTACATATGCGTGCACGACCTATGTATGCGTTCGCTTCTAAGCGCGAGCACGAGGGGACAGGGGCGCATACATTTTTTTTATTATTGTAAACATTGCTTGTAATAGGAATAGGGCATGGAGAGATCTGGGGTGTATAAAACCCCACATCTCTTCTATGCTGGAAAGCCCGAGATAAAAAAAAAAAACGCCCACAAACCCAATCTCCACTTTCCAGTGTTTACAACTGCCAGGGCTGGACATGACGTCATAACGCCGCGCCCGGCCTCCAAGAGTCAGATGACCGGCGGATTCCTTCTCTGGCTCGCATGAGCAACCCGGTAGAGGAACCGGAGGGGGGGTATATATATTATATAATACACATATATATATACACACACATACATATACATACATACATATACATATACATATATATATATATATATATATATTTTACACATATACACACACGTATACATACATACATACATATACACACATACATACATACATATACTATATCTATATCTCTCTATCTATCCTCAAACCTTACCACTTAAAGACCGACTGCCGTACATCTACTGCGGCAAGGCGGCTCTATTGTGCAAAATCCTGTACCTGTACGTGATTTTGTTCAATTGCCACTTGGGGGCGCATGCTACCAGAGCAGGGAACGCATGCCGATTGGTCACAGGGGGAGCTAATCAGCGGAACACGATGTCTGCCGGCCACCCGTGATCGCTCCCCAGAGACAGAATGGCGGTCTGACGATGTAAACCAGCAGACCGCAGTGCTGTCAGGCATGGACAATGATCCTGCTAATCAGCAACACATATCAGAGTGTCCATGGAGTGCAGAAAGTAAAAAATATTTTTTTTTTCCAAAATTGTTTTGTTTATAGCACAAAAAAATAACCGCAGGGGTGATCAAAAACCACCAAAAGAAATCTCTATTTGTGGGGGAAAAAAAATTACATAAAGTTTATTTGGGTACAGCTTCGCACGACCACGCAATAGTTAAAGTGACGCAGTGCCTTACCGCTAAAAAATGGCCTGGTCATGAGGGGGTAAAACCTTCCAGGGCTGACGTGGTTAAAATTTGTTTGCGCCCGTGAAATGGCGACAAACTTAAATACCCTTTTATTTTCTACAGGCAATGCTTCAAAAAGCCCCCTATAGAATTATTGCTTTAACTCCGACATGCGCAGTGATGTGCATCGCAATAGAAGTTTTCACACACAGGTGCCCCCAAACGCATTTGTTTTTGTTCAGACGTATATATGTTGGGGTGAGTGGGAGTGGATTTTGTGCTTGGGTGTGATTTTTTGCAAATAAATAAAACTTTTTTTTTGTTTTGGGTGGAGGGATAAGAGCCCCTGTCAGGTGTTTATTGCTGTCTGTGTCCCCTGTTTGGAGAGATTCACCCCATTTACCATCATTGAAAGTGAAATTAAAAATCACAAATTTGGGGTTGTCCTCAGAAAAGTAATAGAGAGGAATCCTTCTAATAGTTCCAGTTCTGGTGTCCCGGGAAGTCCCAAAGGATTCCCTTCATTTGCAGGGATTTCCTCTCATTTCCTGTTTGGCTATGGGACAGAAAGTGATGGGAAATCTCTGCAATTGGACAAAAATAAACCTTGCAGGGGTTTTAAACCTTCCCTTACTGTATCCAAAAAAAAAAAAAAAAAAAAAAAAAGTTTTTCCTTATTTTTTTTCCATCGCAGAGGGGACAAAGTGTCCCCCATGTGATGATTATCAGGTGACAGGTTCTCTTTAGGGACACATGCAGGGACTGGAACGACCCCCCAATGTCTCCTTTGGACTCCACTGAATGTTTTGTAATACAGATCAGATGGCCGGGACTTGAACGCGACTGACTGTTGCACAACTGTCACTTTGAAAACATTAAGATGCGACTTGAGAAATGACATTGCAGCCTATGGCACTCGAGTCCCACAATAGTGCAGGTTTATTTTTAAAGTCGCTGCGCCTTTAAGACACATTATTATGATCGGCTGCGATTGGAATACACGGGCTGCGACTTGTCATGCGACTCCAAAGTTGCACACGTGTGAATGGAGCCTTTGGGTAAAAGGCGGCGCTGTACAAGAACGTTGCAGCCAAAATGATTGTATTGACAACCGGCGTTGTGCAAGAGAGACGGAGCTCAATTCTGCCGGTATGGAGGGCGGAGCTCAGCCCTTCTCGCACAACACCAGCTGTCAATATCAATAAAGTTACATTGATATAGTTGTGACCGGGTCACTTTAAATAGTGCACAGCATCTGCCAACAACCCAAATCCCGGAGATAGAAATCTTTATGTACAATATATACACTAAAAAATATTCTGAGGAAGTTGAATAGCGAATCTATCCGCTCATCTACCACAACAGGTGCCGGCCGGCCTCTGACACGGTACACCGACAGATGGTTTGTGTAATGAATATTTATTCACACGCGGCTCACGGACATCGCACTGGCATTACCATCACCGGGGCCAACCAAGGTTACCCAACTCCGAGGAGCAAAACAAAAAGATTACTGCGGCTGCAATTCACACCGACCCTCATTGACCCCAATGGTTTGGCCTCATTTTACCAATAGATTCATCAGTGTTATCCTTCTACAACAATTATTACACCTACATAGTCACAACCCCTCATCACATACAATGAATACACCGGAAGAGATGGAAGAGCTCATCTACACTTCAACTTCACCACATATTAAAGTGCCTACCGCTTCAACGTGCTTTTCTGATACTTCAGTGTGGCTTTAATGGCGCTTGGCAAACGCCCCGTGTGTTGGTTTTCTATTTGTTGTAAAGGGGCCCAGTAGAGACCCCACTTATTAGTAACCCCCCCAGCTCTGCTGATCCCCCCCCAACTCAGTAGCAACCCCCAGCTCTGCTGATCCCCCCAACTCAGTAGCAACCCCCAGCTCTGCTGATCCCCCCCAACTCAGTAGCAACCCCCAGCTCTGCTTATCCACTAACTTAGTAGCAACCCCCAGCTCTGCTGATCCCCCCAACTCAGTAGCAACCCCCAGCTCTGCTTATCCACTAACTTAGTAGCAACCCCCAGCTCTGCTGAACCAAACTCAGTAGCAACCCCCAGCTCTGCTGATCCAAACTCAGTAGCAACCCCCAGCTCTGCTGAACCAAACTCAGTAGCAACCCCCAGCTCTGCTGAACCAAACTCAGTAGCAACCCCCAGCTCTGCTGAACCAAACTCAGTAGCAACCCCCAGCTCTGCTGAACCAAACTCATTAGTAACCCCCAGCTCTGCTGAACCAAACTCAGTAGCAACCCCCAGCTCTGCTGAACCAAACTCAGTAGCAACCCCCAGCTCTGCTGAACCAAACTCAGTAGCAACCCCCAGCTCTGCTGAACCAAACTCAGTAGCAACCCCCAGCTCTGCTGAACCAAACTCAGTAGCAACCCCCAGCTCTGCTGAACCAAACTCAGTAGCAACCCCCAGCTCTGCTGAACCAAACTCAGTAGCAACCCCCAGCTCTGCTGAACCAAACTCAGTAGCAACCCCCAGCTCTGCTGAACCAAACTCAGGAGCAACCCCCAGCTCTGCTGAACCAAACTCAGTAGCAACCCCCAGCTCTGCTGATCCCAACTCAGAAGCAACTCCCAGCTCTGCTGATCCCAACTCAGAAGCAACTCCCAGCTCTGCTGATCCCAACTCAGAAGCAACTCCCAGCTCTGCTGATCCCAACTCAGAAGCAACTCCCAGCTCTGCTGATCCCAACTCAGAAGCAACTCCCAGCTCTGCTGATCCCAACTCAGAAGCAACTCCCAGCTCTGCTGATCCTCTGGTTTTCTGATCCTCCTCTCCAGTCAAGGCTCACCTCCCGCTATGTTGCTCCTGTGCTGAGCATCACGTGTGACATTGCTAGTTTCTCCTGCTCCAGTCCCCCAGCTCTGCTGATCCTATGCTGCTCAGTCCTCTCCCTCCTTCCTCTGCAGTGATAACATGTTGCACACCACATGTGCCATCTACTAGTTGCTTTGTTCCAGTCCAGACCCTGCTCACCTACCTGCTGCTCCACACCAGATGCGACGTCTGCACCAGACACTCCCAGAATATATACACATGAACCCGGAAGTGACTGCTGACTTCTTCTTTCCGGTTCGCTCGTTTCCCAGTGCATCCTGGGATATCTATACTTATTTAACCTCCAAAGCAAAGCTAATCCTGAATAAAACCCTCTCAAGAGCTGCAGGTGCTGTTAGCGAACGTGGTCAGACTTCTATGGAGGCTTTGGAGACACTTTGAAGCACCACAAAAGTGACATGGGGATAATTTTTGAAGCAAAGCAAACCCGGCATGTGACCAGGACTGTAAAATAACCATTTTATTTAGTGACAGGAGCTTTGACTGGCATTCAGAGTGCTTTTTAAAAAAGGTGCGACCAATGCCACATTTTGAAGCAAGTGTAAACGAGCCCTAAAGGGTTTCTGAGGGAAATGAGTTACCTATAGAGCCTGTTCTCAAGTGAGCCTCATGTGAACGAAGCCTCAGAAGAGGTGTCAATATATCTGATTTTAATTGTCAGCTCCTGAGCTCTGCACCTCTTTTTTTAAAACACAAAGCGGGGCAAAACTAAATCCAATGTGCTGGTGGGATATACAATATCTCACAAAAGTAAGTACACCCCTCACATTTGTGTAAATCTTTTCATGTGACAACACTGAAGAAATGACACTTGTCTACAATGTAAAGTAGTGAGTGTACAGCTTGTATAACAGTGTAAATTTGCTGTCCCCTCAAAATAACTCAACACACAGCCATTAATGTCTAAACCGCTGGCAACAAAAGTCAGTACACCCCTAAGTGAAAATGTCCAAATTGGGCCCAATTAGCCATTTTTCCTCCCCAATTTTTTTTTGGTTTTAATGTGAAAGATGGTTACGCCGCGAGAATCGTGATCTATCTTCTAAGCAAAAAAATTGTGATTCTCATTTTAGCCAGAATCGTGCAGCTCTAGTCTACAGGTAAGCCTGATTGTAAGTCCAACTTACAGCGTTTGTTAACGAAAAAAAAAAATTTATCCTGTTCCCTTAACCACTTCAATACCGGGCATTTCCCAGACCAATTTTCAGCGCTCTCACAATTTCAATGACAATTGCGCGGTCATACAACGCTGTACCCAAATGAAATTTTTATCATTTTGTTCACATAAATAGAGCTTTCTTTTGGTGGTATTTATTCATGACTCAGTTTATTTTTTGCGATATACAAGTGAAAAAGAGCGGAAATTTGGGGAAAAAAAAAAAAAAAAAATTTTCTTCCTTCTATTTTAATAAAAATCCAATAAAATCGAATTTTGTCATAAATTTAAGCCAAAATGTATTCTGCTACTTGTTTTTGTTTAAAAAAAATCCCGTTAAGTGTATAATAATTGGTTTGTGTGATTACGGACACATGTGCGCAGATGATCATGTACAGATGTGCGCAGGTGATCATGTACAGATGTGCGCAGGTGATCATGTACAGATGTGCGCAGGTGATCATGTACAGATGTGCGCAGATGATCATTGGGACATGTGATTTTACTGGGACATATGTGGGGGACAGGTGTTTTTACTATGTGGGGACATGTGTTTTGGGGACATGTGTGTTTACTTTGTGTTTTTTACATGTGTGTGGACACTAGACTGGTGATCAGTGAGTAAAAAGCTGTAAAAAACAGCTCATACTCACTGATCACCAGCCGGATGCAGCGATCCGCTCTCCTCACTGACAAAATCCGTGTGAGGAGAGGAGAGCAGATTGCCTAGTAACCGGCTCTGTGTTCACATCACATGACGGCTGTGATTTGACACAGCCGTCATGTGATCAGGAGGGCCAATCGCAGAGGCCTCCTACCGATCGGAGATGCGCCGTGTCCGGGTGACAGGAGCGAATCGGGATCACGCCGCTGCGAGGGCGCGATCCCTCTCCTTCTGAGGGACGTTCCTGAACGTCCACACAGAAGGAGAGATAGCCCACCCGGCCATTTATGTGCAGTGGCCGGGTGGGAAGTGGTTAAAGCATGTTCTACATACCACACAGCACTTGTGCTGTGTAATTTGGCCCTCTCCATCACCTAAAATACCTGGCTGATCCTGCCTGGCTATGTCCTCCCCTCTGTAAACTGACCACGGTTTATCATGGCTGCTGAGCCCCGACAACGTGGTCAGTTTAAGTCATCCACAGCTCTGTCCTCTCTCCCCTCTCCCTCCCTGCCTGTCTGTCTGCTCCTGTGTCAGTGCCAGCCCCCTCCCCTCTTGCTTCTAAAATTTCATACCAGCCTGTCCGATTAATACAACTACCCTGTTTACCCGAAATGAAGACCTAGCGTGATTGTCAGCGATGACTGCAATATAAGCCCTACCCCCCAAATAAGCCCTACCCTGTTTCCCCGAAAATAAGCCCTACCCTGAAAATAAGACCTACAAGGACTTTAACTAGGGCTTATTTGGAGGGTAGGGCTTATATTGCAGCCATCACCGACAATCACGCTAGGTCTTATTTTCAGGGAAACAGGGTATGTGCCCCTGTGTTTTATAAAAAATAAGCCGTTCTTTACCAATTTTTTAGAGCGCCGCTCACGTGACCTGCCGTCTCTCCCCTCCTCCCCACTGACATCAGCGGGGAATCCTCGGCCCCGCCCGCTGCAGCTGTCAGGCGGGGAGAGGAGAGAGGTGGTGGGTCACGTGAGTGGCGCTCGGCGCTCTGAAAACTGGTAAAGTACGAATTTTTTTTATAAAAACACAGGGGCACATAGGATTATTAAACAGAAAGGATGGCGTAGAGAGCATAAAGTGGCTCAACAACCACCAAGACCACCTTTTACACTGGGGCGGTTTTCAGGCCTTTTAGCGCTGGAAATAGCCTCTGCAAAGCGCCCGAAAACCGCCTCCCAATTCATTGCAGTGTGTCTTTTCACACTAGGGCGGTGCGCTTGCGGGACGTTATGAAAAAGTCCTGTAGGCAACATCTTTGGGGTGGGTTGGGGGGCACTGTATTTAGCACTCCCAAAATGCCCTGCCCATTGCAATGAATAGGCAGTGCTTCCAAAGTGCCACAAAATGGGAGTTACCATTTGGGTAAAAACCGCCCCGCTAGTGGTCGAAAATCGGCACAAAACCGTAGCCAAGACAGCGCTCGCTAATTCACCCCAAAAGCAAGCAGCCCTTAAGCACCAATAGTCGGGCGGTAGAGCTGCACAATTAATCGTTAAAAGATCGCAATCTCGATTCAACCCCCCCCTGACGATCTGTATTGCAGTTTCCCGATTCCTTCATGTAACAAGTATAGAGAGTTCTCTTCTCATTCTGGCAGTCCGCCAAACCGGGCAGTCTGCCAAGTTTTTAACAACATTGTAAACATCTTAGATCAAAGGGATAACACTTGTGTGTAAATGCAGGAAGTTTAACCACTTAAAGTCTAAACCTTTTTCTGACACTTGTTTCTTACAGTTAATATCTGATTTTTTTGCTAGAAAATTACTTGGAACCCCCAATTATATATATATTTTTTAACAGAGACCCTAGGGAATAAAATGGCGATCGTTGCAATATTTTATGTCACACTGTATTTGCCCAGCAGTCTTTCAAAACGCAATTTTTTGGGAAAAATACACTTCAATAAAAAAAAAAAAAAAAAAACAGTAGTTAGCCCAATTTTTTTGTTTAATGTGAAATAAGTTACGCAGTGAGAATCGTGATCCATCTTCTAAACAAAAAAAAAAAAAAAGTTGCGATTCTCATTTTAGCCAGAACGGTGCAGCTCTATTGGGCAGCTCAGCATGAAAGCAGTCTAAGATACAGACTTTAATAAGACCAACAGGCAGGAGTTTCCAAATTTGACCAAACAAAAGTGAAATGAAGAAACCCTCCTTCTTGCTGGGGGATGGACTTACCTGTTTATCTACACTCTGAGGAGGAGGGGTGGGAGTGTTACAAGGATCGTCCCCCGAGGGAGCTTTCGGGGTAGTCTTGGAACAGGAGGAAGGCACTCGGTTGCCTCTTGCATTCAACACCACAGAGTTGGCTGTCTGCCGAGCGGTCGAGTCTTCACAATGAGGAGCGTCCCCGAGCACAACACCTCCCTGTAACCAAAGAGTCAAGGATACATTACTATGAACGGACCATGTGCTCTCAGCTCTTCTATCTCAGGACTGAGGAATCATTAATAGCTTACTATCTATAGAGCAGAGAATACAGAAACGTGTGCAGCTAAGCAACTACCTGGTGGCAGAAGTCTCATTTGATTCATCTATATATATATATAAAAATTAAATTAAAAGCTATACACAAAAGCAAAAAAGAAACCAATCTGCCCTATTGGAGCTCCAGAACATTGAGCTTCAGACGTTTGGTTTCAGACAACTTGGCGCAGTGAAGGTCTCTATAGAGAATTGATTGTAGCTTCAAGCTAAAAAACCGCTGAGATGTGAACTGGGCCCAAACCTTTGAGGATGTTTACATCGATATAGCGGCTGTCGAAGAAAAGGGTCATCGGCATTTTGTCAATAGGGAAAGATTAGATGAAAAATCAAATGCTATCTAGGATAATGTTCCTCTCCATCGGCCAGGATCCAGATAAACGGTACATTGTCCCCTGCATTCCATATCGGGACACGACAAGGATGCCCTCCATCTCCCCTCCTCTATGTCCTCACTATGGAACACTTATCCGTAGCCTTGCGGCACAACCCTATCAGGGGGTATTAAGACAAGCCCTGTACACAACAAACTTGCACTCTTCGCAGAGGACTTGCTGATGTTTGTGACCCAACCCCCCATCTGTCTCTGCCCTACATCTTTCAGGAATTCGGTATAATGAGCAACTTTGGGTGAACCACAGCAAGTCAGAAATGCTCAATATCTCCTTGTCGGGGGGCGGCTTTAAAACAACTTTCGTCCTCATTCCCTTTCAAGACTGGCTCCACTTCTACCCGATATCTAGGAGTCAATATCCCCCAACAGACGCGTCCCGGCTCTTTCTGGCGAATTTTACCCCCCCACCCTTCTTAAAACTCAGGCAGATCTGTCATCTTACGCCACCAAACGGCTTTCTTGTTTTGGAAGGATCAATGTACTGAAAATGGAGAAAATGGATGTCCTACCCCAGTTTCTCTATTTATGCCAAACATCTACATACCGACCTCCTACTTTAGGAAGATAAGTCGATTGTTCTTCAATTTTCTTTAGGGGGGGCAGCTCGTCCCAGGATAAAATATGACCCCTCATCTAAGGCGGGGGCTGGATTCTCAGATGCTTCTCTTTACCACAAAGCAGCCTTACTTACACGGTTGGTGGACTGGTTTCACCATACTACAACCAAACTATGGGTCCAATTAGAGGGTCACTTAAATACGATTGAGCTCTGCACTCTACCACGGACTCCAGCGGTCTGTCGTAAAGATACGCCTCCCTTGGCTAATCTTACTCGCCAGAGACTTCAAATATGGGATCAATTGATCTCAACTGGTACCGTGTCTAAAACAGTTAGGCCCCATGACTCCATTCTTTGGGACCCCTGCCTTCCCACCGGCTGCAAGTTGGAATGTAGGAGACTTGCCCAAGTCCTCCGTGTAGACCCATCTCTAATGACTTCCCCTTCCCAAGCAGAGGAGACGCGCCCTATCCTTTGCCCGTAGTTTACCTTCCCTGTCAGATATCCTATCTGAACCGCGGGGATTTGAAGATAAGCTCCTGCAGGCTGATCCCCCGACCCATGTAGTTTCCCAACTTTATTCAATACTACTTCAAGTTTCCTCTCCTGATCTCCTGCTGTACACGCGTCAGACGTGCAAAACCTCCACCTTTGACGCTCTAAGCCGCTCACCTCAGCGCCAGGGCCCCCCAAGTCAACCAGGCTTTCCCATAAAGTTGTAAATATCTAGGAGCGTGGTCACAATATTCTCCCCGGTGCAGACCTTGTAAGAACGCCAGATGGATTCATGAACGGACATCCCACCAGGGTCATGGATGGTTTGAAAATCACCAGTATTCAGACATAAAACCACATTGGGAGACGGCCACGGGTGATGCAAGACATAGCTCCTCTCCTTCCGTACGCGTTACGTCCCGAGGGGGGGGGGGGGAGCTACGTCTGATGTTACCCGCAGCCATCTCCCCATGTGGTTTTAGGTACAAGTGGTTGTATGCAGGCACTTATTGAAGTGCTTCTTTCGCAAGTGCGATTTTTTTATTATTTATAAATTCGATAGAGAGCACTAGATGTTTTTTTATCTTTATGGTAGGGATCCTGGTGATTTTTAACCATCCACGACCCTGACGGGATGTCCATGCGTGAATCCATCTGGCGTTCTTACAAGGTCTGCACCGGTGAGAATATTGTGACCACGCTCCTGGATATTAACACCTTTATTGGAAAGCCTTCTTGACCCTTTGTTGACTCAGGGGTCCTGGTGCTGAGGTGAGTCTTAGGAGTGTCTAAGGTGAAGGTTTTGCACATCTGACACGGAGTTCATTGATTACAAGGCACGTCACTTTATTGGGAATCTGTGTCTTCCTATATGGATTCCCTCTTCATGAACTTTTACTATCGCGGCCCTATTATTTTATATGGTGTTGTAAATTTACCTAGAGCTCCTATCTGTATGTGCTTATGATATTTGCGCTGGTATATTACTGTGATCGCCATTACTAGTAAAAAATAAATCAATAAATTAAAAAAAATCCAGGTTAGAGGGCAGCAATTTTAATTGGCGATATTTCATGCAGTGTGTGTATTCCAAGAAATATTTGCGGCACAGAGGTCATCACCGTGTTCCAAGGTCACCTGTGGAAACGTTCTGTGTGTCCTGGGATGGCTCCATTCCTCAGTATTGTATAGGATACCGTGCCAACACAACACTGGGTGCTGCCAGCATGTATCCAGGACACCGCACAGCTCTAGCTGCTTACAGAAGACAATGGAGGGAGTTGCTGCAGAGGAGCTCAGACGGGAGGATGAAGACGCTCTACTAGCCAAGTGTAAACAGTGCCGTAGCTCATTATACAGTGAGGGAAATAGAAAAAAAAAAAAAAAGTATTTGATCCCCTGCTGATTTTGTACGTTTGCCCGCTGATGAAAAAAAAACGATCAGTCTACAATTTTAATGGTCGGTTTATTATAACAGTGGAGGGACAGACAAAAAAAATAAAAATAATATCCAGAAGAACGCATTTCAAAAAAGTTATAAAATTAATTTATTTTAATGAGTGTATTAAGTATTTGATCCCCTATCAGCAAGATTTCTGGCTCCCAGGTGTCTTCTATACAGGAAACGAGCTGAAATTGGGAGCACTCTTAAGCCCCGGTTCACACAGGGGAGACTTGTCAGGCGACCTAGCCGCCTGACAAGTCGCGTCCCGTTCTGTACTACGGAACCGGTCTAATAGGAGCGACGCAAGTCGCTCTGACTTAGAAAAAGGTTCCTGTACTATTTTTGGGGCGACTTGCATAGACTTCTATACAGAAGTCGTTTTGCAAGTCGCCGCTGAAGTCGTGTGCAGGTCGCCTCTGTGAGTCGGCCTGCAAGTCGTGCCGCCCCTGTGTGAACCGGCTGTAAAGGGAGTGCTCCTAATCTCAGCTTGTTACCTGTATAACAGACACCTGTCCACAGAGTCAATCAGATTCCAATCTCTCCACCATGGCCAAGACCAAAGAGCTGTCCAAGGATGTCGGGGAGAAGATTGTAGACCTACACAAGGCTGGAATGGGCTACAAGACCATCGCCAAGCAGCTTGGTGAGAGGGTGACAACAGTTGGTGTGAATATTCGCAAATGGAAGAAACACAAAATAACTGTCGATCTCCCTCGGTCTGGGGCTCCATGGAAGGTCTCACCTCGTGGAGTTTCAATGATCATGAGAACGGTGAGGAATCAGCCCAGAACTACAAGGGAGAATCTTCTCAATGATCTCAGCTGGGACCATAGTCACCAAGAAAACAATCGGTAACACACTACACCGTGAAGGACTGAAATCCTGCAGCCCCTGTAAGGTCCCCCTGCTCAGGAAATCACATGTACAGGTCCATCTGAAGATTACTAATGAACATCGAATGATTCAGAGGAGAACTGGGGGAAAGTGTTGTGGTCAGAGGAAACCAAAATCGAGCTCTTTGGCATCAACTCAACTCGCCGTGTTTGGAGGAGGAGGAATGCTGCCCATGACCCCAAGAACACCATCCCCCACCGTCATACATGGAGGTGGAAACATTAGGATTTTGGGGTGTCTTTCTGCTAAGGGGACAGGAGAACTTCACCGCATCAAAGGGACGATGGGCGGGGCCATGTACCATCAAATCTTGGGTGAGAACCTCCTTCCCTCAGCCAGGGCATTGAAAATGGGTTGTGGATGGGTATTCCAGCATGACAATGACCCAAAATTTATGGCCAAGGCAACAAAGGAGTGGTTTAAGAAGAAGCACATTAGGGTCCTGGAGTGGCCTAGCCAGTCTCCAGACCTTAATGCCATAGAGAATATGTGGAGGGAGCTAAAGGTTCGAGTTAGCAAACGTCAGCCTGGAAACCTTAATGACTTGGAGAGGATCTGCAAAGAGGACAAAATCCCTCCTGAGATGTGTGCAAACCTGGAGGCCAACTACAAGAAACGTCTGACCTCTGATCGCCAACAAGGGGTTTCTCCACCAACTACTAAGTCATGTTTTGTGAAGGGGTCAAATACTTATTTTACTCATTAAAAAGCAAATTTATAACTTTTTTGAAAAGCGTTTTTTCTGGATTTTTTGTTATTCTGTCTGTCGCTGTTTTAATAAAGCGACCATTAAAATTATAGACTGATAGTTTGTCAGTGGAAAAACCTACAAAATCAGCAGGGGATCAAAAAACTCCCCCCCCCCCCCCCCTCCTCACTGTATATGGAAAGGATTCGTTACTGAACATCCGGCACATTCTGCTGGCCACAAAAAGACGACCATTCTAATCAGTCCTCCAGAGTACAGTGTTTTTCTTGGGCATGTAATGGGCGACGGGTGGGTGCCCCAAGGGCATGCAATGGGTGACGGGTGGGTGCCCCGAGGCAACGCCCATGTGATGCTCACCCTCCATGATAGGGAAAAAACTGAAATCCAGTGAATGACAGTGGGGGGCCAGAGACAGACTGGGGGAGGAAAGTGTTAAATGTTGGATGTCCCCTAGCCAGGAGAAGAAGAAGAGGTGGCCTCACCTGCATTGTAGAAAGAAGCATAGAGACCCAGTGATGAGATGAATGGGTCTAATGAAAATGTAAAAGGAAGTGCTGGGGGGGTGTAGAAGGGGAGGGGGAAAGAACCATTGAAGACGAAACATTAGTAGATTAAACTTCAGCTTTATTGCGATGCAAAGACTGCTCAGTGTGCGTTTACAAATGAAGTCCAATCCTGCTTTCGGGGGGGGGGGGGGGGGGGGGGGGGGACAGTTACCTTGGTGCAGCGGATTTGTTTGTAGATTTCTGTCTGTTGTCTTATCCGAAACTCCAGGTCAGAAAACCTGAGCCTGCAACCAGGTCCACCGACAGATAATGGCCGCTCGCTCCACCGCCCACCTCCATTCCGAATGCCGGGGAGACCTGGAGAGAAACAGAACAGTCGGTTTTATATTCGATCTACCCTACCGAGACATACAAGAAAGTCAATATATACACACAAAGCAATGACATAGAGGGGCGCCCTGTACATGGGGGATGGGAGACACATGGGGGGGGGGGGGGGATGTGCCCTGTACAATAACCAGCATATGGGGCCGTTCTATAGGAAGACAATAAAAAGTCAAACAATTGCCGTTCATTTCTCAGGGATCGTGCTGGGAAATTATGAAACTAGTGATGAAAAAAAAAATCTTCCACCAGCCACACGAGGAGTGAAAAAAAAAAAAAAAAAAAAAAAAAAAAAAAAAGGTAGAAGAGTCATCACAAGACTCTGCACAATCCCGGGGGAGATCACCGAAACTCGGCACCCCCCCCCCCCCCCCCACAGAGCCTGACCCCAAGTCATGTTTACATCTGACAGGAAACAGACAAGATTTCTGGTAGAACTGAATGCTGATTCAACTCTCTATCTATATATCTCACACACATTTTTTTTTTAAAGCAGAGGCCCGATATGAATAAATTGGGTTTTACAATATTTTGTGTCACATGGTATAAGCGCAGCAGTTTGTCAAATGCAAGTTTTTGGGGGGGGGGGGGGGAATGCTCTTAACCCCTTCAATACGAGGCACTTAGACACCTTCCTGCCCAGGCCAATTTTCAGTGGTCGCAATTTGACTGACAATTGCGCGGTCATGCCACACTGTACCCAAACACATTTTTTTATCATTTTGTTCTCACAAATAGAGCTTTTCGTTTGGTGGTATTTGATCACCTCTGCGTTTTGTTTTTTTTGCGCAACAATTAAAAAAAAACAAAAAAACAAAAAACAAAAAACGAAAAGGTTGAAAAAAAGTAAGTTTTTGTTAAAAAAAAAATGTTGTAAATAAGTACGTTTTCTTCTTCAATTACGAGCACCGATATGGCTGCACTGACGGGCACTGATGAGGCGGCACCGATGAGGCGGCACTGATATTGCATGTTATATAATGGTGCCTGTCAGCACACATATGTGGGCAACTGATTGGGCATAATTTGCACATGTGGATAGCCATGGGGTACATACCTGGCAATCCACATGTTGCCCCTTCCCTGGTGGTCTAGAGTGGCCATCCGAGGGGGGGGCGCGGCTGCGCTGATAAACAATCAGGAGAGCCGCCGATCGGCTCTCCTCTTCTCACGTCTGTCAGACGCGAGTGAGGAAAAGCCGATCAACGGCTTTTTCTGTTGACATCGGGATCAGCCGTGATTGGACACAGCTGATCACGTGGTAAAGAGCCTCCGCCGGAGGCTCTTACCAAGATCGGTGTTGCGGTGTATCAGACTGACATACCGCTCCACCGATCGCCGCGATGCGTGCCCCCACGGGCGCACGGCGGCTGTTATCCATAACACCTTTGCACGCTAGCATGGGGAGACAGGGGCACTTTATATTACACACACAAAAAAAAAAAAAAATATATCAACCATTGTATTCGAGAGGGTAAAAAAAAATAAATACATAAACGCTGCCATGGCATCACGTGACACTACCACCCGCCAAAACACAACAGGAGGTATAATTCCTGACAAGGCCACACCCCCAGACACAGTCATTGCAGTTTAAAGGGGAGCACACAGCTCAGACATGCGCAAGGCCCCCCCCCCCCCCCCCCCAACCACAAAATGTAAACCCTTAAAAAGTGGTAGTAAACCTCCGTACACACAGTGAAGTGACTGGCCTCAGGTGAGAAATGAAACCAATCCTCCTACATACATTGTACCCGTTTTCCTGCATCCCTCTCTCCGCTACATCAGTGGTTCTCAACCTCAATCCTTAAGTACCCCCAACGGGCCATGGTTTGGGAACTTCCCTTAGATAAAATAGCTCTTAATACCTTGTCATTGATATTGATTTAAAGAAGCTGTGTAAAGGAAAACCTAAAAACATGGCCTGTTGGGGGTATTTGAGGGCTGAGGTTGAGAACCACAGCACTACATCCATGCAAAGTTCAGCATTTCTCAGCTTCCAGCAGAGCAGGGGGACCAGGGATCTGATAGAACACCATGCAGAGCAGGGAGCCGAGTGTAATCTGAGACCTGAGTGGAGGGAATGGACACCCCCCACTCTACAGAATCTCATAGGGAAACATGCACAGCTGAGGCGGTCATTCATTTGCGGTGTACTGGGAAGGGAGGAGGCGGCAGGGATGTCCACTTGGTGTCGGCATACACGGTCAGAAGGGACTCGTGCAGATTAGAGGAATGAGAGAGCAGACAGAAATCACACTCCGTGCTTTGGATTGAGGCAAGTACACACTATAGAGGGAAATGCTTTGTTCATTTTAGAAGTTTACCACTTTTTATTAGTAAAGTCAAGAAATGCATGACAGCCAGGAAGTCAGCATTTTCAGGAAGATGTCCAATCCCCAGCCTACACCCCCCCCCCCAGAAATAATACTGGAGGACGTATTCACCCTTCACTGATATTTATGGCGTACAACCCAGCACTGAGTACCCGGTGTTCTGTCAAAAGAGCCAACTCATGAAAATCTCCAATCTCCTCACTTCCGGCGACTCTCCAGCAGCAGTAATTGCAGATTGACGATTTGGCTCACAGAACACCGGCTAAGGAAGAAGAGTTGTTGCTGCCCTGGAGGCGGCCATGTTGTTGGTTAGTAGCGGGAAGGCCAACAATGTCCACTCATTATAATCGTGTACTGTAGTATATATACGCTGCCAGTGTGAAAACAGCCAAGTTGGCGAAATCTGCAGTTACTGGAGAGTCACCGGACGCGGCGCGGACGGACAGTCACCGGACGCGGCGCGGACGGACAGTCACCGGACGCGGCGCGGACGGACAGTCACCGGACGCGGCGCGGACAGGACAGTCACCAGACGCGGCGCGGACGGACAGTCACCGGACGCGGCGCGGACGGACAGTCACCGGACGCGGCGCGGACGGACAGTCACCGGACGCGGCGCGGACGGACAGTCACCGGACGCGGCGCGGACGGACAGTCACCGGGCGCGGACGGACAGTCACCGGGCGCGGACGGACAGTCACCGGGCGCGGACGGACAGTCACCGGGCGCGGACGGACAGTCACCGGGCGCGGACGGACAGTCACCGGGCGCGGACGGACAGTCACCGGGCGCGGACGGACAGTCACCGGGCGCGGACGGACAGTCACCGGACGCGGCGCGGACGGACAGTCACCGGGCGCGGCGCGGACGGACAGTCACCGGGCGCGTCGCGGACGGACAGTCACCGGGCGCGGGCGGACAGTCACCGGACGCGGGCGGACAGTCACCGGACGCGGGCGGACAGTCACCGGACGCGGGCGGACAGTCACCGGACGCGGCGCGGACGGACAGTCACCGGACAGTCAACCGGACGCGGACGGACAGTCACCGGACGCGGCGCGGACGGACAGTCACCGGACAGTCACCGGACGCGGACGGACAGTCACCGGACGCGGCGCGGACGGACAGTCCCGGGACGCGGCGCGGACGGACAGTCACCGGACGCGGAGCGGACGGACAGTCACCGGACGCGGCGCGGACGGACAGTCACCGGACGCGGCGCGGACGGACAGTCACCGGACGCGGCGCGGACGGACAGTCACCGGACGCGGCGCAGACGGACAGTCATGAGTTTGCTCTTAGGACATCCTTTTTCTATACAATCGGTCACATGGACCTAGTTGACTCTTTAGCTCCCGCAGCTTTCACCTGAAATGCCACCTCTGATGAAGGTGATGTCCTCCCCACACACACACCGGTTGTCGGGTGTGAAATGAATAATAATCCTGGCAGTTCTATTTCCTGGAAAGAGCGGCAGCTTTATAAATAAACCAGAAAGCGGTGGGCGGAGCCATCTCTTGTACTGGAGTCTGGTGTGCTCTGATCAGTGCAGATAAAGAACCCTTCCATGGAGCGTACCATCTGTTCATGGAAGGTTACTTATCACACCCCGACCCGTCCCGACCACATAGATATGAAAACTGCTGATCCCCGGCCCACAGCACCTCCCTTATAAAGCAGCTTCCTGAGAACCTTGCACCATTCCTTCCTTCCATTAATACAAAACAGAAGAGACAATCAGGAGCAGCCGCTCTCTCAGGGTTCCTCCAGAGGTTATTAGGGGTTCCTTAAAAACAGAAGAGACAATCAGGAGCAGCCGCTCTCTCAGGGTTCCTCCAGAGGTTATTAGGGTTCCTTCAGCAATGGGCCATTCTGCCTCTCAGATAAGTTCCCACCAACACCAATGATCTTTTAGCCATCTGTAAGGAGGTCATTCTTCCCAACGACCACAAGTGTAAGGACCGTTCTTCCCAAGGACCACAAGTGTAAGGACCGTTCTTCCCAAGGACCACAAGTGTAAGGACCGTTCTTCCCAAGGACCACAAGTGTAAGGACCGTTCACCCCAAGGACCACAAGTGTAAGGACCGTTCTCCCCAAGGACACAAGTGTAAGGACCGTTCTCCCCAAGGACCACAAGTGTAAGGACCGTTCTCCCCAAGGACCACAAGTGTAAGGACCGTTCTCCCCAAGGACCACAAGTGTAAGGACCGTTCTCCCCAAGGACCACAAGTGTAAGGACCGTTCTCCCCAAGGACCACAAGTGTAAGGGACCGTTCTCCCCAAGGACCACAAGTGTAAGGACGTTCTCCCCAAGGACCACAAGTGTAAGGACCGTTCTCCCCAAGGACCACAAGTGTAAGGACCGTTCTCCCCAAGGACCACAAGTGTAAGGACCGTTCTCCCCAAGGACCACAAGTGTAAGGACCGTTCTCCCCAAGGACCACAAGTGTAGGGACCGTTCTCCCCAAGGACCACAAGTGTAAGGACCGTTCTCCCCAAGGACCACAAGTGTAAGGACCGTTCTCCCCAAGGACCACAAGTGTAAGGACCGTTCTTCCCAAGGACCACAAGTGTAAGGACGTTCTTCCCCAAGGACCACAAGTGTAAGGACCGTTCTTCCCAAGGACCACAAGTGTAAGGACGTTCTTCCCAAGGACCACAAGTGTAAGGACCGTTCTTCCAAGGACCACAAGTGTAAGGACCGTTCTTCCCAAGGACCACAAGTGTAAGGACCGTTCTTCCAAGGACCACAAGTGTAAGGACCGTTCTTCCCAAGGACACAAGTGTAAGGACCGTTCTTCCTAATGACCACAAGTGTAAGGACCGTTCTTCCCAAGGACCATCACACTAATGTATCATGAGTGGAGAACTTTTTCAAGGGTTCCTCTGTGTTGAAAAGGTTGAGAAAGGCTGCTCAGAGTTTCATGGGGTACCCTGAGCTGTGAACCAATTAAATCCCCCCCGTATCGGGATGATGTCGGCATCATTCTGAGGCCAGTGCCATTTGGTAGAACCCGTGGCATGGCAGCGCACATTCAGAGTGGCCATCAATGTGCCATTTTTCTCAGTGACCACCACAAATTTTGTGTTAGAGGGTACCTCCGAGATCTGAAAATTAATTCAGGGGTTCCTGTGGGGTCAGATGGTTGAGACAAACTCCAAGTATCCACTAACCTGGGGGGGGGGGGGTTATACTTCCAGGTATCTGTTACTTCTCATAGCAATCACATCACTCACCCTGACAATGCCTTAAAACGATCCACCCATCTATGTTCAGGGATCATCCAAGGACCGAGGTGCTGGCTCAGAGATGACACAATCAGTAAATGATGGCACCTGTGCAATTCTTGACCGTTTACCAAGAATGTTTTAACACAGATCAGCCCCCTGCTGCTGCAGCCTCTCACCTTACAACTGGTTACAAGTTGCAGTGTGATGAGAAACTGAGAAGTCCTTCCTCCCGTCTGCAGACTGATTGCACCATCTCAGCCTAGACAGTCAACAACAACTTAATGATTAAAAGATGAAGCTTTTCTATAAACAAGCAAGGATATGCAATTAGCGGACCTCCAGCTGTTGCAGAACTACAACTCCCATGAGGCAGAGCAAGACTGACAGCCTGAAGCATGATGGGACTTAGTAGTAGTTTTACAACAGTTGGAGGTCCGCTAATTGAGAAATAAAAATGGAAAGAAAGAAAGAAAAAGGAAAGAGAGAAAGAAAAAGAAAGAGAAAAAGGAGAGAGAAAGAAAGAAAGAGAAAGAGAGAAAGAAAGAAAGAGAAAGAGAGAAAGAAAGAAAGAAAGAAAGAAAGAAAGAAAGAAAGAAAGAAAGAAAGAAAAGAAAGAAAGAAAGAAAGAAAGAAAGAAAGAAAGAAAGAAAGAAAGAAAGAGAAAGAGAGAAAGAAAGAAAGAGAGAAAGAGAGAAAGAAAGAAAGGAGAAAGAGAGAAAGAGAGAAAGAGAGAAAGAGAGAAAGAGAGAGAGAGAGAGAAAGAGGAGAAAGAGAGAGAAGAGAGAAAGAGAAAGAGAGAAAGAAGAGAAAGAGAGAAAGAAAGAAAGTTGTGCAAGATTCACTGTAACCTTTATGGCCCGTACACACAATCCGAATATCGTATGAAAACGGTCGTCCGAGGAAGGATCGTACGATATTCAGATCGTGTGTACACTACTTTCGACAGCTGATCACGACAGTTCATCCGATATTACTCAATCGGGACATAGCCGGAAATTTTCCTCGTACGATTTTTGTTTAGTCGGTATAGTTGTCGTCCGAAAATACAATAAAAATACATTACAACACACGACATCACTTCTGATTTTTTTGTCCGTCGTACGAGAATTTGTGACTTTATTTACCTATTCTATTTCTACTTGCGACTTAAGCGAGAGCGGTCGTACGATATTCGGATCGTGTGTACGGGGCATTACACTGCCACCGACGCTGTAGATAGCAACATGGGGGATGTTTACACGCACACACACTCACAGCGGCTGCAGGGGGGCAATTACGCACACACTCACAGCGGCTGCAGGGGGCAATTACGCACACACTCACAGCGGCTGCAGGAAATGGGGGGGGTCAGGGGAAAGAGCCAGTAGTGCAAGTGGGGGACCCCAGAAGAGGATTGCAGCGGCTCTGTGCAAAACCATTACACCGAGCAGATAAGCATGTTTTTTTTTTAATTCTAAAAAGTGTAAGGATTTATAATTAACTTTAGTAAAACTTTTTTTTCACCATTAGGGAACATTCCCTTCACTTTTTGTCCCAGAGGAAGAAATCTCCAATCAGTGAGTAGAATTAGCTGTCCCCATTGCTCAGGTAAATTCCTGGATTTCCTCACTTTTCTCGGTGACAACGGTTGGAACAAATAGAGTGATGGGGACGCAGACTGCAAACTTCCACACTCCTCCCCCCACACCAAAAAAAGGTTATGCCTAGAGATACACTGTAAACCTTTTTACAATTACATCCCAAGCAGATTGCCCAATACGTACGGAGACAAAAACAAAAGACGGATGGCTGCACTCCCACATACAATGCAATTTCAGCTTTATGTCAATAAAAAGCATGGATACAAAGGATAGATTGCCGGATATGTTCCCCTGGCTGTCAAAATTAGTGCGATTCTGATTGGAATCGCACCACATTCCTGTTCAAATCACATGCGATTCTTTGCAATGCGATTGGAGACCCCCCTTCATTATGTATAAAGGTGTGTGGGCGCTACAACCTTCCCAGATAACGGCTCTGCCCAGTGCTCAGACCTCGAGGCCACCGACACCTCCAATGTACCAGCACAAGGAAAAGGATGGTGGCCACTCAGGATAACCACAAAAAAAAAAAAAAAAAGTAGCATTTCTTTATTGAAAAGATATGGACCCTGTAAAAACAACCCTACGCGTTTCAGATGTTAGTCCTTAGGCTCCAAAACGCGTAGGTATTTTTACAGCGTTGTTCATGTCTTTTCAATAAAGTCATAATAATTTTTGGATGTCATCCTGAGTGCCGACCATCCCTTTCCCTATTCATTTTGTATGGCGCAAATCCCATCGCACCCGCAGGAAAGGTGCAGCCACTTAGTTTCCTTGAACTAGATCAGATGGGTGTTCACAGCCATGCACTGTCTTTGGGGGGGGTCATTAACCCAACATTGACACCCTCTGAGGTTTGCATAAAATGTAATGCGATGAGGGAAACACAGGAATCTCTGCAAATCTTGCACATCAGTGTGAACAGTGAAGCCGAATGCGGCTTTGAAGTTGTGCTACTTAGGCGTGAATCCAAAGCTGCCGGTCAGTGCGATTTCATGTCCGGCTTGCTGACATCTGTGCAACTTCTTGATAAGAGGTCTATGCAAGTCACAGAAAATAAATTAAAATCGGCAAAAATAGCTCAGGAACCTTTTGAAAAAAAATTGGTGCAAGTCGGAGTTGCAACAATTTGAACGGTTCCATAGTAGAGCTGCTTAATAGTTAAAAAAAAAATTGTGATCTTAATTCAACCCCCCTGACAATCTCTATTGCAGAGTTTGCCAATTCTTTCATATAACAAGTGGGAGAGACTTATCTGCTCACTCAGCTGTCAAAAGAAAAACATCCGGGCAGTCTGACAAGTTTTTAAAATTAAACATTGTAACTAACTTCCTTCTTAGATCAAAGGGAAACTTCTGTGTGTAAAGAAAAAAAATCCAGGCAGTCTGCCAAGTTTTTAAAAAATGTGTAAATCTTTTTCTGGACACTTAAGTTAAAATCAATAAATTTTTGCTAGACAATTACTTGGAACCCCCAAACATATTTTAGCAGAGACCCTAGGGAAATGTCAATTGCTGCAATATTTTAATGTCACACTGTATTTGCCCAGCGGTCTTTCAAATGCAGTTTTTTGGGAAAAAATACACTTCAATGAATAATAATAATAAAAAAAAAAAAAAAAAAAAAAAAGAAAAGTAAAGTTATCTCAATTTTTTTTGCTTTAAAGTGGTGTTTCACCAAAAAAAAAAAAATTAGATGTCAGCAGCTGCAAATAAGGACACTTACCTGTCCCGGGGTCCAGCGATGTCGGCACCCGAGACCGAGCCGTCCCTCGATCCTCGGGTGCTGCCGCCGCCATTCACACTGCCCGGCGTTGCCGCTTCACTGCCTGGTTCCCTACTGCGCATGCGCGAGTCGCGCTGCGCGTCTTCACTGGTCCCCGTTGTGTTGTGGGAACTGTGTATTTCCCACAACACAACGGGGGTGGGCGGGGAGTCTGCGGCTAGCTGTACCCGGAAGTGGGTGCAGATACCTGTATTATACAGGTATCTGCACCCCCCTCCCCCCTGAAAGGTGCCAATTGTGACACCGGAGGGGGGGAGGAATCCGATGAGCGGAAGTTCCACTTTAGGGTGGAACTCCGCTTTAATGTGAAAGATGATGTTACGCCGCGAGAATCGTGAGAGAATGGTGATCGATCTTCTAAGCAAAAAAATTGTGATTCTCATTTTAGCCGGAATCGTGCAGCTCTATTAGGCACAAAAAAGGGGGCGACTTGTTATGCAACTTTAAACTGTCAAATCACATGGCAAGTCCCACTATTGTGAACCGGAACTTACCATCCTAAAAAAAAAAAAAAGGGGACTTCAGGAGAGGTCAATAGCTTACATAAGGATAAACTAAATCCAAAATATGGAACCCGAGCCGCAGACACTGACAATGTTACTGAAATGGCAATTCTTCACTTTCACTTCAAGTTCCAGAAAGCAGAAATATCCCATTTTTATTTTTCCCTCATTATTCAGAGATCAGAGTCCCCCCAAGACGTCCCCCCCCATTACTCATCTCCAAGGCTTGCGACCATCACCGGCTAGAAGCCCCCCATTATTCATCTTCAAGGCTTGTGACCATCACCAGCTAGAACCCCCCCCCATTCGTCTCCAAGGCTTGTGACCATCACCGGCTAGAAGCCCCCCCCCCCATTATTCATCTCCAAGGCTTGTGACCATCACCGGCTAGAAGCCCCCCATTATTCATCTCCAAGGCTTGTGACCATCACCAGCTAGAAGCCCCCCGCCCTCATTATTCATCTCCAAGGCTTGTGACCATCACAGGCTAGAAGCCCCCCCATTATTCATCTCCAAGGCTTGTGACCATCACCAGCTAGAACCCCCCCCCATTCGTCTCCAAGGCTTGTGACCATCACCGGCTAGAAGCCCCCCCCCCCCCCATTATTTATCTCCAAGGCTTGTGACCATCACCGGCTAGAAGCCCCCCATTATTCATCTCCAAGGCTTGTGACCATCACCGACTAGAAGCCCCCCCCCCCCGTTATTCATCTCCAAGGCTTGTGACCATCACCGGCTAGAAGCCCCCCCATTATTCATCTCCAAGGCTTGTGACCATCACCGACTAGAAGCCCCCCCCCCGTTATTCATCTCCAATGCTTGTGACCATCACTGACTAGAAGCCCCCCCCCGTTATTCATCTCCAAGGCTTGTGACCATCACCGGCTAGAAGCCCCCCCATTATTCATCTCCAAGGCTTGTGACCATCACCGACTAGAAGCCCCCCCCCCCCCCCGTTACTCATCTCCAAGGCTTGTGACCATCACTGACTAGAAGCCCCCCCCCCCCCCCCGTTATTCATCTCCAAGGCTTGTGACCATCACCGACTAGAAGCCCCCCCCCGTTATTCATCTCCAAGGCTTGTGACCATCACCGGCTAGAAGCCCCCCCCCATTATTCATCTCCAGGGCTTGTGACCATCACGGGCTAGAAGCCCCCCCCATTATTCATCTCCAAGGCTTGTGACCATCACCGACTAGAAGCCCCCCCCCCGTTATTCATCTCCAAGGCTTGTGACCATCACCGACTAGAACCCCCCCCCCCCCCGTTATTCATTTCCAAGGCTTGTGACCATCACCGACTAGAAGCCCCCCCCCCCCCGTTATTCATCTCCAAGGCTTGTGACCATCACCGACTAGAAGCCCCCCCCCGTTATTCATCTCCAAGGCTTGTGACCATCACCGGCTAGAAGCCCCCCCCCCATTATTCATCTCCAGGGCTTGTGACCATCACGGGCTAGAAGCCCCCCCCATTATTCATCTCCAAGGCTTGTGAGCATCACCGACTAGAAGCCCCCCCCCCGTTATTCATCTCCAAGGCTTGTGACCATCACCGACTAGAACCCCCCCCCCGTTATTCATTTCCAAGGCTTGTGACCATCACCGACTAGAAGCCCCCCCCCCCCGTTATTCATCTCCAAGGCTTGTGACCATCACTGGCTAGAAGCCCCCCCCGTTATTCATCTCCAAGGCTTGTGACCATCACCGACTAGAAGCCACCCCCCCCCCCCCGGGTGCTGAGATTAGACGCAGCAAGCGCCCATTTTTAAAAATCTCATCTCCATCAGCACTAATACGTCACAAAAGACGTTTGTTGTACAAATATCATCCCCGACCTTCGCCCTCTCCTCCGCTAAACCATCAACAGACTGCAGCGTGACCTCACCCTCCGAGGCCAGTCCCAGCGCTTTCCCATCAGAGCCGTGTGTACAAGATGATGGAAAGTGTGTGGGTAGAGGTCACAAGGACCTTTCGTTTCCATAGTAACTCGGATACGACCGCCAAACCATTTAGAGAGACCCATCCCATCTGAAAGCAGCCAATACACCAGTTGAGGTCTTAAAAAAAAAAAAAAAAAAGAAGAAGAAGGTACATGAAGTGAGAAGATATTCAGTTTATTCTGCAAAACGGCAACATGTGTGTTCCTGAATCTTAGAAGCTCTTTTCCTTAGTAAAATAAATAAATACAAATAAAAAAAACCAACAGCTTCAAATCCTGTAGCTGCTGAACAGCCACTTCCCTATCCGAGGATCCAGCACTGAACCCCCCCGGAATGGTTCTTCACTAGTCTCCGGGGTCCCCACCTCACCATCCCGTATGAGAGCGTTTTTTTTTCCCCAGGCATTTTAGGCGCACGAAACATATCGGTCGAAAATTGGGTTTACTGCATTTTGCCAATATAAAAAAAAAAAAAAGTGCCGAAGACGCACGCAATTTTACGGTGCTTATGGTGCGTTTCATAGGTCATGCGACTCAAAAACATCAAATACGTAACACGGGTGGGTTATTGATGCATTCTTTAGCCACTTGCCACCCGGCTCACGCCGATATACGTCGGCAGAAGGGCACGTACAGGCAAATTAACGTCCCTGTACGTTGCCTTTTAAGAAGCCGTTTGCACACGCGCCACGAGTGTGATCAGGAGTCCCATGGACTCGATGTCTGCGGGGAAACCCGCGATCGTCTCACGGAGAGGAAGAACCGGGAAATGCTGATATAAAAAACAAGGCATCTCCCCATTCTGCCTAGTGACAGGACACTGATCACAGCTCTCTAATCGGGAACGGTGATCAGTGTCGTGTCACACATAGCCCCTCCCCCCCACAGTTAGAATCACTCCCTAGGACACACTTAACCCCTACACTGCCCCCTAGTGGTTAACCCCTTCATCGCCAGTCACATTTACACAGTAATCAATGCATTTTTTTTAGCATTGATCGCTGTATAAAATGTGACTGGTGCCAAAAATCACACCAAAAATGTCCCATCTGTCCGCCATAATGTCGCAGTCACGATAAAAAAATAAATAAAAAAAAAGCCACAAAACTATCCCCTATTTTGTAGACGCGATAACTTTTGCACAAACCAACGCTTGTGATTTTTTTAACCAAAAATATGTAGAAGAATACATATCGGCCTAAACTGAGGGGAAAAATTTTTTTTTATATATTTGTTTGGGAATATTATAGCAAAAGGTAAAAAAATGCATTTTTTTTTTGTAGCGCAAAAAATAACAACCGCAGAGGTGATCAAATATCACCATAAGAAAGCTCTATTTGTGGGGAAAAAAGGACGTCAATTTTGTTTTGCATCAATGTCGCACGACTGCGCAATTGTCAGTTAAAGCGACGCAGTGTCCAACCGCGAAAAGTGCTCGGGTCTTTGGGCAGCCAAATGGTCCGGGGTTGAGGTGGTTGACCACTTCAGCCACGAGCCTCTTTTTTTACTCTGGTTGTTTACAAGTTAGAATCAGTTTTTTGCTAGATAATTACTTAGAAAAAAAAAAAAAAAAAAAAATAAAAAAAAACACATTTGGCGATTCTAACACCCTAGAGAATAAAATGGCGGTCGTTGCAATACTTGGTCACACCGCATTTGCACAGCGGTCTTACAAGCGCACTTTTTTTGGAACAAAATACACTTAAAAATAAAATTAAAAAAAAAAAAAAAAAAAAAAAAAAAAAAAACCACAGTAAAAAGTTTGCCCAATTTTTTTTTTTTATTTAAATATTGTGAAAGATAACGTTACGCCAAGTTAAATTGATACCAAACATGTCACGCTTCTAAATTGCGCCCGCTTGTGGAATGGCGACAAAGTTTTATCCTCAAATCTCCATAGGCAACGTTTGTAACTCAAAACTGGTAAGAGGAGGTCTAGAATTATTGCTCTCGTGCCAACGATTGTGGCGATACCTCACATGTGTGGTTTGAACACAGTTTTCATAGGCAGGCGCTACTCATGTATGCGTTCACTTTTGCACACAAGCTCGTTGTGACAGGGCGAGATCGAGAATATATATATACACACACATATACATACACATACATATACACACACACACATTTCTAGTTCCATGTCTGGGGCACACGCACGCTCTTGGTGCTGCCCGCTCCATTTTGACACAGGGGGAGCCAATCAGCGGGTCCGATGTTCACCGGCACCCTACGATCGTTGGAGAGAGAGGCAGAACACGGCAGTATGTGAGAGGGGATGGAGATCTTGTGTTTCTGCTAAGCAGGAACACGGATCTCTGTCTTCCCCCAGTCAAAGCTCCTCTCTCTACAGTTAGCACTTCTAGGGACACATTTAACCCTTTGCTCACCCCTGATGTTAGCCCCTTCCCTGCCAGTGTTAGTATAGTGACCATGCCTATTTACCACTGATCACTGTATTGGCATCACTGATCCCCCCCCAAAAAATGTGTTACTTCGTGTTTGATTTATCCCCCCAAAAAAATAAATAAAATTGGATGGGTCTTAGAACAGAAAGTAAAAAAAACAATTTTCTCCCCAAAATTTTTTGTCTGTTTATAGCGCAAAAAACACACACACACACACACACACACACACACATATACATACACATATATATATATATATATATATATATATATATATATATATATATATATATATATATATATATATATATATATATATATATATATATATATATATATATATATATATATATATATTTCTGTACAGCGTGGCATGACTGCGCAATTCTCAGTTAAAGTTATGCAGTGCCATATTGAAAAAAATGGCCTGGTCATGAGGGGGGGGGGGGGTGCTTCTGGGGCTGAAGAGGTTAAAGGGGCGCATTTTTCTTAAACTTTTATTGCGCTAAAAAGGTGCCGATAATGGCCGACAATTCATATTAAACTTTTTTTGTAAGGGGTATTTAATATATTATTTTACTGATTTATTTTCTTGGGTTGGAATTAGGGGGTTGGTTATTTAATTTTGGCAGAGGATCAGGCAGGTGTTTTTTTATTAGAGAGGGGCGGATTACACAGGACAAGCACTGAGATGTTTAATCTGCATTAAGGGAACAGGATCTCCATTTTTTTTTGTGTTAAACACTTTAATGTGCATTACTAACCACATCGGGACCCAGCAACAATTTACGCTGCAATTTCACAAGGCACCCGCCGTGCCCGCACTCTACAGTTACACCGCGGCTGGTAATGCAATCTAGCCAGGAGCTAATTAAAATGCTTGAGCAACATAATTAAAAAGGGAAAATAAATGAGCACTGCAGAGACTCCTTGACATTCAAAAAAAAAAGAAAAAAGAAAAAAGAAGCAGTCACAGTGCTTCAAATATCTTTGGCATATATAAGTAGTTAATGGTGTAAAGTAATAAAATGTCTACTGATAAGTGTTGGTGTCATTGGCCTCACAGGACCGTCCTCTATAGATTACTGCTGCACATTATCACCGCTTCCAATGTCGCTACAAAGCCGCCATTCTAATGGAAAATTTGTAAAACATTTTCAATCATTTTTCAGGAACAAAGTGGACCTCCCTCAGGCCACTTTCACATTTGTGCGACTACAAAGTCACATGACAAATCGTACCCCCCCACCCCCCATGATTTCCAATGAGTGCCATTCATATCTATGCAACTTCAAAAAGTAGTCCCTTTACTACTCAGGTCCCGACTGATGTGAGTTGAGGTCCCTACACCTCCACAATACACCGACTTTCCCGGAAATGTGAGGGGCCTTATGAAAATGTTCAGAAAAACAAAGTAAAAATGTTCTTCTAGAGTACAGGAAAAGGGAGTCCGATTGGCGACCAGAAGGTACAGATGTCCCCATTTTCTTAGCTACATATACAGTTGTGCTCATAAGTTTACATACCCTGGCAGAATTTATGATTTCTTGGCCATTTTTCAGAGAATATACAGAAACTTTTCTCTCACTCATGGTTAGTGTTCAGCTGAAGCCATTTATTATCAAATCAACTCGGTTTACTCTTTTTATATTTATCTATTTATTTCAGGTACTTATATAGCGCCGTCATTTTACGCAGCGCTTTACATATACATTGTACTTTCACATCAGTCCCCACCCTCAAGAAGCTTACAATCTAAGGTCCCCAACTCACATTCATACATACTGGGGACAATTTAGACAGAAGCCAATTAACCTACCAGCATGTCTTTGGAGTGTCAACAAAAACTACCCAAATGACCCTGATCAAAAGTTTGCATACCCCAGTTCTTAATACCGTGTGTTGCCCCCTTTACCATCAATGACAGCTTGAAGTCTTTTGTGGTATTTGTGGATGAGGCTCTTTATCTTCTCAGATGGTTCCTCTTGGTAAAAAGTCCTCCAGTTCCTGTAAATTCTTGGGCTGTCTTCCATGAACGGCACATTTGAGATCTCCCCAGAGGGGCTCAATGATATTGAGGTCAGGAGACTGAGATGGCCACTCCAGAACCTTCACTTTATTCTTCTGTAGCCAATGACAGGTGGACTTGGCCTTGTGTTTTGGATCATTGTCATGTTGGAAGGTCCAAGTACGTCCCATGCGCAGCTTCCAGGCTGATGAATGCAAATGTTGCTCCAGTATTTGATAACATACTGCATTCATCTTGCCATCAATTTTGACCAAATTTCCTGTGCCTTTGTAGCTCACACATCCCCAAAACATCAGCGATCCACCTCCGTGTTTCACAGTAGGGATGGTGGACCTTTCATCATAGGCCTTGTTGGCTCCTCTACAAATGTAGTGTTTATGGTTATGGCCAAAAAGCTCAATTTTGGTCTCCAAATGACTTTGTGGCAGAAGGTTTGAGGCTTGTCTCTGTGCTGTTTGGCGTATTGTAAGCGGATACTTTGTGACATTTGCGTAGTAATGGCTTTCTTCTGGTGACTCGACCATGCAGCCCATCTTTCTTCAAGTGCCTCCTTATTGTGAATCTTGAAACAGCCACACCACATGTTTTCAGAGAGTCCTGCATTTCACCTGAAGTTATTTGTGGGTTTTTCTTTGTATCCCGAACAATTTTCCTGGCAGTTGTGGCTGAAATTTTAGTTGGTCTACCTGGCCGTGGTTTGGTTTCAACAGAACCCTCATTTTCCACTTCTTGATTAGAGTTTGAACACTGCTGATTGGCATTCTCAATTTCTTGGATATCTTGTTATATCCCTTTCCTGTTTTATACAGTTCAGCTACCTTTTTTGCAGATCCTTTGACAATTCATTTGCTTTCCCCATGACTCAGAATCCAGAAACGTCAGTGCAGCACTGGATGAGAGATACAAGGGTCTGTCAGGAGTCCAGAAACTCATTGACCTTTTATACAAAAACACTAATTACAAGCAAACAGATCACAGGTGAGGATGGTTTAATAGCCATTCAAACCCATTTGTGTCAACTTGTGTGCATGTTATCAGGCCAAAATCACCGGGGTATGTAAACTTTTGATCAGGGACATTTGGGTCATGTTTTTTTTTTTTTTTTTAAATCATAATGACAACAAAGAGTAAACACAGTTGATCGATAATAAATGGCTTCAGACAAACACTAACCATGCGTGAGAGAAGAAAAATTTATTATAAAGTGTTACTCATATTCTGTGAAAAATGGCCAAGAAATCATAAATTCTGCCAGGGTATGTAAACTTATGAGCACAACTGTATCCCAATTTTTCTGATACCTGCTGGCAATGTCACAACTGAAGAGGCACCATTGACTCATACGGTGGGATTTCCCAACATTTCACTTATTGACACAAACACTTCCTCCATCAAAGATTGCATGTCCAGCTCCTCCTCCGCCCCCCCCCCGCCCCCCCGTCTTCTGGGAGACACACAGGTCCCAGAAGACAGCAGGGACCAGTGAGGACGCGCATGTGCAGTAGGGAACCAGGCTGTGAAGCCGCAAGGCTTCACTTCCCGATTCCCTTACCGAAGATGGCGGCGCCTCCACCCGAACCAGATCGGCTTCATGTGAGGACATTGCAGGCGCCCCGGAAAGGCAAAAAGAAAAAAAAAAAAAAAAAAAAAAAAAAAAAAATTGGCGGAACTTTGCTTTAATATCACTTTAAAGTGGACCTTCAGTAATTTTCTCATCTTTTGATCGATTAAATCTTCTGCCCTGGTTGTTTTAACTTTGGATAGTAAAACTTTTTTCTGCCAGTAAATCAGATCCCACCTCAACCCCCCCCCCTCCGATCCCACCTCAACCCCCCCCCCCCTCCGATCCCACCTCAACCCCCCCCACCCTCCGATCCCACCTCAACCCCCCCCACCCTCCGATCGCAACAGCTTCTCTAGTCCTATAAATCCAGCTCAACCTCCAAACCACTCCGATCCCACCTCAACCCCCCCCCCCTCCGATCCCACCTCAACCCCCCCCCTCCGATCCCACCTCAACCCCCCCCCCCCTCCGATCCCACCTTAACCCCCCCCCTCCGATCCCACCTCAACCCCCCCCTCCGATCCCACCTCAACCCCCCCCTCCGATCCCACCTCAACCCCCCCCCCCTCCGATCCCACCTTAACCCCCCCCACCCTCCGATCCCACCTTAACCCCCCCCCACCCTCCGATCGCAACAGCTTCTCTAGTCCTATAAATCCAGCTCAACCTCCAAACCACTCCGATCCCACCTCAACCCCTCCACCCTCAGATCCCACCTCAACCCCCCCCACCCGATCACCAGCCCAACCCCCCACCCCCTCCGATCCCACCTCAACCCCCCCACCCACCCCTTCCGATCCCACCTTAACCCCCCCCCACCCTCAGATACCACCTGATCCCCAGCCTACCCCCCCCCCCCACACCCTCCGATCCCACCTCAACCCCCACACCCTCAGATCGCAACAGCTTCCAGTCCTTTTAAAAATCCAGCTCAACCCCACCCCCTCCGATCCCCAGCCCAACCCCACCCCCTCCGATCCCAACCCTCCATCCGCTCTGATCCCCAGCCCAACCCCCCACCCGCCGATCGCAACAGCTTCTCCAGTCCTTCTATAAATCCAGGTCAACCCCCAACCCGCTCCGATCCCCAGCCCCACCCTCCGATCCCACCTCAACCCCCACACCCTCAGATCGCAACAGCTTCCAGTCCTTTTAAAAATCCAGCTCAACCCCACCCCCTCCGATCCCACCTCAACCCCCCCCCTCCGATCCCACCTCAACCCCCCCCCTCCGATCCCACCTCAACCCCCCCCCCCCGCCGATCCCACCTTAACCCCCCCCCCCTCCGATCCCACCTTAACCCCCCCCCTCCGATCCCACCTCAACCCCCCCCTCCGATCCCACCTCAACCCCCCCCCCTCCGATCCCACCTTAACCCCCCCCACCCTCCGATCCCACCTTAACCCCCCCCCACCCTCCGATCGCAACAGCTTCTCTAGTCCTATAAATCCAGCTCAACCTCCAAACCACTCCGATCCCACCTCAACCCCTCCACCCTCAGATCCCACCTCAACCCCCTCCACCCTCAGATCCCACCTCAACCCCCCCCACCCGATCACCAGCCCAACCCCCCACCCCCTCCGATCCCACCTCAACCCCCCCACCCACCCCTTCCGATCCCACCTTAACCCCCCCCCACCCTCAGATACCACCTGATCCCCAGCCTACCCCCCCCCCCCACACCCTCCGATCCCACCTCAACCCCCACACCCTCAGATCGCAACAGCTTCCAGTCCTTTTAAAAATCCAGCTCAACCCCACCCCCTCCAGCCCAACCCCACCCCCTCCGATCCCAACCCTCCATCCGCTCTGATCCCCAGCCCAACCCCCCACCCGCCGATCGCAACAGCTTCTCCAGTCCTTCTATAAATCCAGGTCAACCCCCAACCCGCTCCGATCCCCAGCCCCACCCTCCGATCCCACCTCAACCCCCACACCCTCAGATCGCAACAGCTTCCAGTCCTTTTAAAAATCCAGCTCAACCCCACCCCCTCCGATCCCCAGCCCAACCCCACCCCCTCCGATCCCAACCTCCAACCCACTCTGATCCCCAGCCCAATCCTCCACCCGCCCCGATCCCCAGCCCAATCCTCCACCCGCCCCGATCCCCAGCCCAATCCTCCACCCGCCCCGATCCCCAGCCCAATCCTCCACCCGCCCCGATCCCCAGCCCAACCCCCCCACCCGCCGATCGCAACTGCTTCTCCAGTCCTTCTATAAATCCAGCTCAACCTCCAACCCACTCCGATCCCCAGCCCAACCCCCCCACCCTCAGATCCCACCTCAACCCCCCCACCCGATCCCCAGCCCAACCCCCCCACCCGATCCCCAGCCCAACCCCCCCACCCGATCCCCAGCCCAACCCCCCACATCCTCAGATCGCAACAGCTTCTCCAGTCCTTCTATAAATACAGCTCAACCCCCAACCCGCTTCGATCCCACCTCAACCCCCCCACCCTCCTCCAATCAGACACAATCATCAGACGGAATCTTGCTTACAGTGCGATTCATGCAATAGTTTGATGATGGGTAATATATAAAGCTTACAGTTGAATGAGGTTTAAATACATTGTTATTGAAACATTGAGTACAAATGTGTAGATTTTTGCACTTCCAGCTGCTTGGAGGAGGATTTCACATTTGCACTTTTGTCATTCAGTAAAAGAGGTTGTAATCCTCTGAAATGAAAAACAAAATTCTTCTATAGTGTGTTTTCCTCAATCCAAAGCACTAAGTGTGATTTCTGTCCGCTCCAATTCCTCCATCAACACCTCTGACCATCTATACCAACACCACAGAATACCAGGAGGCGGCCTCACCGGCTTAAAACACACAGAAGGTACCAGAGAGCCTCAGCTGTGCACGTTTCCCTAGGAGACTGTAGATGGGGGGGCGTGTCCATTCCTATCACTCAGGTCTCAGATTACACTCAGCTCCCTGCTCTATGCTATGTAGTGTGAAAAACCAGATCCCCCACACCCTGCCTTCTGGAGCTGAGAAACATGTAAAAAATGTGTGCTTTAGGTAGCTGTAGAGAAGAGACGACTGCAGATAAACAGGTACAACTTATGTTGGAGGATTTGCTTCTTCTGTGTATCACCTGAGGCCGGTCACTTCTCTGGGTATATATGAAGGTTTACAACTGAAATGGTACAGAAACATGTAAATCAGATCAAGCTTTCTTAAAGAAGAACTAAACCCAAATGATTTAACAGTTTCCCAAAGCAATTACATTCAAGGCATGTCATGACTGATAACCATCAGTTGCTTGTGCTCTCAACCAAATTTTCAACCCCTTGAAATGGTTGGTATTGTAAAACGGATCACATGTGCAGCACCACAGCAGCTGCAGATCAGAGGCTACGATGGCGACTTCCTTGGCTGTAAAGAATGGGAGGAATTTGTTCCGCTTTAATGAGAAGCCAAATTCTCACATCTGAGAAGTGACAGTTACCTAAAATATATACAATATATACACATCCGCATTCCCCTGTATTGTAACAGAACACATCCCCCCCCCATGGGGAATACAAGATTGGTGTCCTTATCAGTCATTATAATGCACACATCAGAATATAGATCAGGATCGATACATAAAAGGAGATCGATACATAAAGGAGAGCGAAGCCACACCAGTGAGCTGACCTTACAGAGCGAGTGAAGTCTGTTCATCCTGACAATCTGCGAGTATATTACCCCCCCCCCATACTGTACACAAACCCCTCCACCCCCCATACTGTACACAAACCCCTCCACCCCCCCATACTGTACACAATAAACCCCATCCCCCCATACTGTACACAATAAACCCCATCCCATACACAATATACACACTCCCCTCCCCCCATACACCTGAGACATCACACAGCCTTCTTCAATAAAACAATGCAGAGAGCCCAGCCCAGGGCTGGACAAATCCCAGGTGCCAGATCGCCACGGCAACAAGGAATTGGGTCCTGTCCACTGGAGGCAGGTATCACTGGGTAGAGGGGAGGGAGGAGATCAGACACACATTGGCTATCCCTCCCCTTCTTGTTGTGCACCTGGAAGGGATGTGTGTGATGTCACTTCCTGGTCCCCGCTGACAGTTTCTCCGGCCATCAAAATGCAGTGCGACATGCATTACATTACATTCAGTGCAGCTCCAGGGAGGCATGTAGGGTCTTTTACACCCTGGATGTCTCCTTAACCACTTCAATACCGGGCCAATTCTCACACTTCGCTCCTACATGTAAAAATCATCATTTTTTTGCTAGAAAATGACATAGAACCCCCAAACATTATATATGTTTTTTTAGGAAAGACCCTAGAGAAAATACAAAATGGCGGTTGTTGCAACTTTTTATCTCACACAGTATTTGCGCAGGAATTTTTCGAACGCGTTTTTTTTTGGGGAAAAAAAAAAACTGTTTTGTGTTTAAAAAAACAAAAAAACAAAAACATAACAGTAAAGTTAGCCCAATGTTTTTGCATTTTGTGAAAGATGAAGTTACGCCGAGTAAATAGATACCCAACATGTCACGCTTTAAAATTGCACACGCTCGTGGAATGGCGCCAATGTTCGGTACTTAAAAAATGCCCATAGGCGACACTTGAAATTTTTTTACTGGTTACATGTTTTGAGTTACAGAGGAGGTCTAGGGCCAAAATTATTGCTCTCGCTCCAACGTTCGCGGCGATACCTCACATGAAAAAAAAATGATTACCGTATTTATCGGCGTATAACACGCACTTTTTTCCCCTTAAAATCAGGGGAAAGTTGCAGGTGCGTGTTATACGCCGATCCCCCTGCGATCCGAGCTGTCACTTGTTCAAAATCGCGGACCGCGATTTGAAAATGGCGCCGCCGGCGCCGAAGTACACAGAGCCGGTCCTCGGCTCTTTCCGGCGGCTCTCGTTTACTTTCGGTTTCACTCGTAGTCCGGAGCGGAGCTATCCGAGTAGGTTCGGATAGCTCCGCTCGGGACTACGAGTGGAGCCGAAAGTAAACGAGAGCCGCCGGAAAGAGCCGAGGACCGGCTCTGTGTACTTCGGCGCCGGCGGCGCCATTTTCAAATCGCGGTCCGCGATTTTGAAGATGTGACAGCAGGGACAGGGGATCCCAGGCTGCACTGGGGCAAGGCTCCACTGGGGAAGGCTCCACTGGGGAAGGCTGCACTGGAGAAGGCTGCACTGACAATGGCTGCACTGGGGAAGGCTGCACTGACAAGGCTGCACTGACAAGGCTCCACTGGGTAAAGCTGCACTGGGGAAGGCTGCACTGGGGAAGGCTGCACTGACAAGGCTGCACTGACATGGCTGCACTGACAAGGCTGCACTGACATGGCTGCACTGACAAGGCTGCACTGACAAAGCTGCACTGACAAAGCTGCACTGGGGAAGGCTGCACTGACAAGGCTGCCCTGACAAGGCTGCACTGACAAGGCTGCAATGAAGGACATTTAAATGTAAGTTTTTTTCCCTTCAACTTCCCTCCTAAAAGTTTTTTTTCCTTAAAATTCCCTCCTAAATTGGGGTGCGTGTTATACGCCGGTGCGTGTTATACGCCGATAAATACGGTACTTTTATTCCTATTACAAGGAATGTAAACATCTCTTGTAATAGCAATATGACATCTCAGGTACTCTTAATAGTGATATATGGGGTCAATAAGACCCCATGTCTCACCACTAGGCTGGGAAGCCTGAAATAAAAAAAAATAAAAACGATCGCCGCTTCGGCTCGTTTTTTTGAATGGAGAGGCCGGGTGTGACATAACATCGCGCCCGGCCTCCGACGATCATAGAGACTCCGGGGACTATCTGGTCCGCCGGAAATGTCTATGATCTACATCCGGCGCCGGCGAATCCACTCTCCACCTCACCTATCGTAACGGTGAGTCGGAGCAAGCACCGGAGGGCGGAGGGGGGGGGACGTCCCCTCTCGCCTCCCATAGGAATGATCAAGCGGTGGAACGGCCGCTATGATCGTTCCTATGGTGTAGAGATTCGCTGGCTGAAACCGGCAATATCTGATGTTTGTAACTACAGGCATCATTCAGATATACCCGCTCAAAGCCATATGAAGTCCTTGGTATTGAAGTGGTTAAAGAGAACCGGTCACCAAAAAAATGTTTTAAAAAATCACATCGGGTCTTTGTTTCCTATGCAATAGGGAAAAAAAAAAAAAAAACTTTTTTTTTTTTACATCAATAAGTAAAATACGTTACACTCAAGCACATACAGGGTTTAAATGCATGCGGCCGGGGGAGGGGGGGGGGGGGGGGCCCGTCTACGCCTGAGAACGTTGATTACAATACTCATCGCCGCACATGCTGGAATAAGAGCAATAATTCCGGCACCAGAACTCCTCCCCAACGCTAAACTGATAACATATAGGGGAGTCTTTAAAGCTTCATCTCTGTAAAATATCGGGGACTGAAGTTTGTCGCCATTTCTCGGGCGCACACAAAAATTTAAAAGGTTTGACATGTTGGGTCTCTTTACTCCGTACAACCTCGTCTTTTATAGATTACTAAAAAAAAAAAAAAAAAGTTGGGTCATCTTTCCATTTTGGAGCCGCCCCCACAAAATCAACTTTAATGTGTTTCCTAGAGCTTTGCGGTAATATCGTGTGACCAAAAAAAAAAAAAACTGTACAACCCACACCGCCCATATACTGTACACCCCCCCCACATACTGTACACCCCCCCACATACTGTACACCCCCCCCCCCACATACTGTACACCCCCCCCCCACATACTGTACACCCCCCACATACTGTACACCCCCCCCACATACGAGACATCACACAGCCTTATTCAATAAAACAAAGCAGAGACCCCGGCGTAGAATAAGATTTCAGTTGAATGCAGGCAGTCCGTGGACAAGCGTTATTTCGGTCATCACACATGAAGCCCCCCCTCCCCCATTTCTATGGGTTTTGTAACTTGGCCAATTACAAAGAAAATCTATTGTTTTCCACAAGACTCGATCCCACTCCTATCCTTCGTTGTAGCAGGAGAAGCCCCGTGCAGTCCCATTAAAGTCTATTGAACTGCTTAGAACAAACAAAACGATCACCGACTGTCTCCAGGTGTATCTGTACATATATATCCTGTACACAGAAGACGTTCGGCACACAGGCTCCATCACACTGGCATTGTGTAATACAGCGGACAATCGAAAACTAAACCAATCACTGACACCCCGGGAGGGGGGGATGGGTGAGGTCTGGACAGGGAAAAGCTAATGAGATATTATGATGAAGTCGGTTACAGCGATATTCGTTTAATTATCACACAAATGGAATTTACAGAAGTGGGAGGAGCTCTTTCCATGTCAGTGGACACGCCTTCCACACAGACAGCAAAGTTACTGATTAAGTAGAAGGCGCAGACGAATTGTTGTTTTAGTTGTTTCTTCCCTGCAGGACTCCATCCCCAGCATTGCCATGGAAAATCCCCGGATGGATGATTTATTAATCTTAGTCTCTCTGTCTGAGTTGGGAACGGCTCTCCACAGACTCAACCACTTCCCACCGGAAGGTCATCATTGGATTCTTCAGTTGAAGTGGAGATTTCTCCTCTACCCTGGAGGAACGCAGGAGATGCTTTTCCATCAATCTAGATGATGGGTACAGCATCATCCAAATACAAGTCGGCGATTCCCTCTCTTGTAAAAGCCATCTGAGTGGCTAATTAGCCGCTGAATTGTTTACAGGTAGTTGGATGGGGAGGGTTCCCTGCCAGGTTCTCCTGTGCGATTTGGGAGCAGGTGTCATTTACCATAGAGCTGGCCGTGGTCCAGATGGTCTCCGACCATCTCTATGATCCTGGGAGGCAGAAGAGACGTCATGATGTCACTTCCAGCTCAGGCAGATTTTTCTCTATTTCAGGTACTTATATAGTGCCGACAATTTACGCAGCGCTTTACATATACATTGTACATTCACATCAGTCTCTGCCTTAAGGGCTTACAACCTAAGGTCCCCAACTCACATTCATACACATATTAGGGCCAATTCAGACTGGATCCGATTAACCTCCCAGCATGTCTTTAGTGTGGGAGGAAACCGGAGTACCCGTAGGAAACCCACGCAGGTACAGGGAGAACATGCAAACACTCCAAGCAGATGGGTGTCGTGGTCGGGATTTGAACCAGCGACCCCTTTTGCTGCTATGGATTGCGGCTCCAACAGTCAAGAGATCAGAAGATCCATAAACTGAAGGCATTTAAAACCCCTCTAAGGCTTCTTTCACACTTGGGGCGGCGGGTCCGTCAGCGGGGTAAAGTGTTGCTAGTTTTTAGTGGCACTTTTAATCCAAAGAAGTTAGAAACCGTCACATGTTGCGGCGCTTCTCAAGCTCTTCGGAAGTGCTGCCCATTCATTCCAATGGGCGGTGTAGAAGAGAATGTATACACCGCTCCAAAAAGATGCTGCTTGCAGGAATTTTTTTCCCATCCAGCACCAGTGTTAAAGCACTTGGTCTTTCCCTACTGGGGAGGCACGAGAGGGCAGTTTTTCAGGCGCTATTGTTAGCGCTAAAACGCCTCAGTGTGAAAGTAGCCTAAACATGAAGCCCCGGGTCACACAGGGGCGGCACGACTTGCATGTCGCCTCACCGAGGCGACCTGCACACGACTTCCACGGCAGCTTGCAAAAGGACTTCTGTATAGAAGTCTATGCAAGTCGCCCCCAAAGTAGTACAGGAACCTTTTTCTAAGTCGGAGCCACTTGCGTCGCTCCTATTAGAACGGTTCCATTGTACAGAACGGGAGGCGACTTGTCAGGCGGCTAGGTCGCCTGACAAGTTCCCCCCGTGTGAACCAGCACGAAGGCTACTGCAAACAAACAAACACACCCTACACAGCACCCCACCCCCCAAAAGAGCAGCACTACAAACATCCAGTGTGCATGAGGCCTACAAGCGTAAAAACTTCACCGACCATCAAACCACAGAACACTCAACAAGCCAAATCCCGAGCTCTCTACTGTCCTCCATTACATCTCAGCACTCAGGTGCCGGGAGCTCCGGAGAGGTAGATGACCTACTTACTTCTGAAGTATTTTTGGCCCCAGTGACTGCAATGGGAGTGTCCAGAAGAACATGTTTTTTTTTTCAGGAACTCCAATACAGGTCTATGGGGGCAAAAATCACAGAATCCTCAGAATTGCCTACATATGTGGCGTGTGAATTGGGGGAGGGGAGGGGGAACTTGTTATCACACTTATCAGTCACAAATTATAATAACC
>JBBGZY010002573.1:0-25841 GCA_037952925.1 Lithobates clamitans | reverse complement strand
CTGCTTAGCAGTACTGATATGCACTGGTAGGTGGCACTGTTGGGCACTGCTTAGCAGTACTGATATGCACTGGTAGGTGGCACTGGTGGGCACTGCTTAGCAGTACTGATATGCACTGGTAGGTGGCACTGTTGGGCACTGCTTAGCAGTACTGATATACACTGGTAGGTGGCACTGGTGGGCACTGCTTAGCAGTACTGATATGCACAGGTAGGTGGCACTGGTGGGCACTACTTTGTGGTACTGATATGCACTGGTAGATGGCACTGGTGGGTACTGCTTAGCAGTACTGATGTGCACTGGTAGGTGGCACTGGTGAGCACTGCTTAGCAGTACTGATATGCACTGGTAGGTGGCACTGGTGGACACTGCTTAGCAGTACTGATATGCACTGGTAGGTGGCACTGTTGGGCACTGCTTAGCAGTACTGATATGCACTGGTAGGTGGCACTGGTGGGCACTGCTTAGCAGTACTGATATGCATAGGTAGGTGGCACTGGTGGGCACTACTTTGTGGTACTGATATGCACTGGTAGATGGCACTGGTGGGCACTACTTAGCAGTACTGATATGCACTGGTAGGTGGCACTGTTGGCACTGCTTAGCAGTACTCATATACACAGATAGGTGGCACTGGTGGGCACTGCTTAGCAGTACTGATATGCACTGGTAGGTGGCACTGGTGGGCACTGCTTAGCAGTACTGATATGCACTGGTAGGTGTCACTGGTGGGCACTACTTTGTGGTACTGATATGCACTGGTAGATGGCACTGGTGGGCACTGATTAGCAGTACTGATATGCACTGGTAGGTGGCACTGTTGGCACTGCTTAGCAGTACTGATATACACAGATAGGTGGCACTGGTTAGCAGTACTGATATGCACAGGTAGGTGGCACTGGTGGGCACTACTTTGTGGTACTGATATGCACTGGTAGATGGCACTGGTGGGCACTGTTTAGCAGTACTGATGTGCACTGGTAGGTGGCACTAGTGATCACTGCTTAGCAGTACTGATATGCACTGGTAGGTGGCACTGTTGGGCACTGCTTAGCAGTACTCATATACACAGGTAGGTGGCACTGGTGGGCACTGCTTAGCAGTACTGATATGCACTGGTAGGTGGCACTGGTGGGCACTGCTTAGCAGTACTGATATGCACTGGTAGGTGGCACTGGTGGACACTGCTTAGCAGTACTGATATACACTGGTAGGTGGCACTGGTGGGCACTGCTTAGCAGTACTGATATGCATAGGTAGGTGGCACTGGTGGGCACTGCTTAACAGTACTGATATGCACTGGTAGGTGGCACTGGTGGGCACTGCTTAGCAGTACTGATATGCACTGGTAGGTGGCACTGGTGGGCACTACTTTGTGGTACTGATATGCACTGGTAGGTGGCACTGGTGGGCACTGCTTAGCAGTACTGATATGCACTGGTAGGTGGCACTGGTGGTCACTGCTTAGCAGTACTGATCTGCACTGGTAGGTGGCACTGGTGGGCACTGCTTAGCAGTACTGATATGCACTGGTGGGTGGCACTGGTGGGCACTGCTTAGCAGTACTGATATACACTGGTAGGTGGTACTGGTGGGCACTGCTTAGCAGTACTGATATGCATAGGTAGGTGGCACTGGTGGGCACTACTTTGTGGTACTGATATGCACTAGTAGATGGCACTGGTGGGCACTGCTTAGCAGTACTGATATGCACTGGTAGGTGGCACTGGCGGGCACTGCTTAGCAGTACTGATATCCACTGGTAGGTGGCACTGGTGGGCACTGCTTAGCAGTACTGATATGCACTGGTAGGTGGCACTGTTGGGCACTGCTTAGCGGTACTGATATGCACTAGTAGGTGTCACTGGTGGGCACTGCTTAGCAGTAGTCATATACACAGGTAGGTGGCACTGGTGGGCACTGCTTAGCAGTGCTGATATGCACTGGTGGGTGGCACTGGTGGGCACTGCTTAGCAGTACTGATATGCACTGGTAGGTGGCACTGGTGGGCACTACTTTGTGGTACTGATATGCACTGGTAGGTGGCACTGGTGGGCACTGCTTAGCAGTACTGATATGCACTGGTAGGTGGCACTGGTGGGCACTGCTTAGCACTACTGATATGCACTGGTAGGTGGCACTGTTGGGCACTGCTTAGCGGTACTGATATGCACTAGTAGGTGTCACTGGTGGGCACTGCTTAGCGGTACTGATATGCACTGGTAGGTGGCACTGTTGGGCACTGCTTAGCAGTACTGATATGCACTGGTAGGTGGCACTGGTGGGCACTACTTTGTGGTACTGATATGCACTGGTAGGTGGCACTGGTGGGCACTGCTTAACAGTACGGATATGCACTGGTAGGTGGCACTGGTGGGCACTGCTGAGCAGTACTGATATGCACTGGTAGGTGGCACTGGTGGGCACTACTTTGTGGTACTGATATGCACTGGTAGGTGGCACTGGTGGGCACTGCTTAGCAGTACTGATATACACTGGTAGGTGGCACTGGTGGGCACTGCTTAGCAGTACTGATCTGCACTGGTAGGTGGCACTGGTGGGCACTGCTTAGCAGTACTGATATGCACTTGTAGGTGTCACTGGTGGGCACTGCTTAGCGGTACTGATATTCACTGGTTGGTGGCACTGGTGGGCACTCCTTAGCGGTACTTATAAGCACTGGTGGGTGGCACTGGTGGGCACTGCTTAGCAGTACTGATAATCACTGGTAGGTGGCACTGGTGGACACTGCTTAGCAGTACTGATATGCATAGGTAGGTGGCACTGGTGGGCACTACTTTGTGGTACTGATATGCACAGGTAGGTGGCACTGGTGGGCACTGCTTAGCAGTGCTGATATGCACTGGTGGGTAGCACTGGTGGGCACTGCTTAGCAGTACTGATATGCACTGGTAGGTGGCACTGGTGGGCACTACTTTGTGGTACTGATATGCACTGGTAGGTGGCACTGGTGGGCACTGCTTAGCAGTACTGATATGCACTGGTAGGTGGCACTGGCGGGCACTGCTTAGCAGTACTGATATGCACTGGTAGGTGGCACTGGTGGGCACTGCTTAGCAGTACTGATATGCACTGGTAGGTGGCACTGTTGGGCACTGCTTAGTGGTACTGATATGCACTGGTAGGTGTCACTGGTGGGCACTGCTTAGCGGTACTGATATGCACTGGTAGGTGGCACTGGTGGGCACTGCTTAGCGGTACTGATATGCACTGGTAGGTGGCACTGTTGGGCACTGCTTAGCAATACTGATATGCACTGGTAGGTGGCACTGGTGGGCACTACTTTGTGGTACTGATATGCACTGGTAGGTGGCACTGGTGGGCACTGCTTAGCAGTACTGATATGCACTGGTAGGTGGCACTGGTGGGTAGTAGTAGCAGCAGTGGCTCTCTATGTATGGGGCCGATGTCCCGTTTACACAAGCCGGTAATCTCTTTGTTTTTTCCTCCTCATGCTCTCAGTGAGAGCAAAAAGAAAAAAATCTGATTACCGGCTTGTTTACTTCATGTGATGTCATTGGCTGACAGCTGATCACGTGGTAAAGGGCCGGGATTGGCCCCTGACTCCGATCTGTGATCAGCCGAGTCTCAAGGACCCGCCGATCACCGAGCGCGCCGCCCCGCGCACCCACGGGGGGGGGGGGGCCGCATTCACTGGCGGACCGGACACCCTCCCGGCAATTTCGGCCCTGCGCTGTGGCCGTCTTTTCGGTTATTTCTGTTATTTACACTTTCCTTGCCGGGTTTTGGTTATACCGTAAATATATTGTGTGTTTTTTGTTTGTTTGTTTTTCTTCATTAATATTTATCTTCTTGTTGTTTGGTCAAACACAGAGTAGCGTACTAATTATTCACCCGATCTAACAGTCCATTGGGGAGATTCCCCTTCACTTCCTGTCCCAGCGCCACAACAGGAAGTGAGAGGAAATCCCTTCAAAGTCAACTTGTGTCCCCCATCGGAAGATTTCCCCCTCTATTGCTGTCCTGGGGGACACCCCAAAATTTGGGATTTTCACTCACGGTTATGGTGATCACCAGGACACATAGAGAGGGGAAATCGCAGACAGCGATTAAAAAAAAAAACCTGACAGGGGTTCTAATCCATCCCCATCCCACCCAAAACTTTAAAAAAAAAATGTGTCCTTAGTTATACTTTAATTGCTCCCTCTATACTGGGAACAGCCAGGAGACAATTCTGCGCCCCACAGTAATACCTGATCACACAGTGCCCCCTGGTGGTCATTGTGATTACTGAGAAATGTTCTGCCCTATCCCAAAGAAGTTCTATCTCACAGAGATGACCCTTGAGTTCAATATATTATATGTATTATTACGATGATTATTTTTGTTATTTTCATTATTTATGTATTATTATTATTATTATTATTATTATTATTAATAATAATTATACATTTATAATAAATTAATTAGGAATAAAAGAAAATAATTAATAATACATAAAAAATGAATATAACTAAAATAATCATCATTGTCATAAATATAAAATATAAATTAATATTAAATAAAGTCGATCAATTATTATTGTTATTATTATTTTTAATATTATTAATAATAATATTAATAATAATAATATTAACAATAAATAATAATTTATTATATTGAATATATTATATGTATTATTATGATGATTATTTTGGTTATATTCATTATTTATGTATTATTAATATTATTATTAATAAAAAATAATAATAATTATACATTTATAATAAATTAATTAGGAATAAAATAAAATAATTAATAATACATAAAAAAGGAATTTAACTAAAATAATCATCATTGTCATAAATATAATATGTAAATTAATATTAAATATAGTCGACTAATTATTATTGTTATTTTATTTTATAATAATATATATATTTTTTTTAATAATTTAATATATATATATATCTATATCTATCTATCTATCTATCTATCTATCTATCTATCTATCTATCTATCTATCTATCTATCTATATATATATATATATATATATATATATATAGATATATATATAATAATATATCATATATATTTATTAATAATAATAATAATAATAACATCAATAATCTCATTCATTAACAATAAATAAATAATACGGAATAATAATGATAGTGAAATAATAATAATAATTATTATTATTTTAAGTTCTTAAAATTATTCATTTATAAAAAATTAATTAATAATAAATAAAATAAAATTATGAATAATAAATAACTTACTGTCCTGAGGCACATTAGCTTGTGGCTAATTGAAAAATTCTAAATAAAACCTTCACTGTGCGTTCACCTTTCATGACCCTTGAGTGCCACTCTCCCTTTTGGATTACAGCTCCTTGAAAAAGTATTCATACCCCTTGAAATTTCCCACATGTTGTCATGTTACAACCAAAAACGTAAATGTATCTTATTGGGATTTTATGTGATAGATCAACACAAAGTGTCACATAATTGTGAAGTGGAAGGAAAATGATAAATGATACAAATAAATATGTGAAAAGTGTGTGTGTGGGGGGGGGGGGGGGGGCATTTGTATTCAGCCCCCTTTACTCTGATACCCCTAACTAAAATCTAGGGGAACCAATTAGGTGACTCAGAAGTCACCTAATTAGTAAATAGAGTCCACCTGTGTGTCATTTAATCTCAGTATAAATACAGCTGTTCTGTGAAGCCCTCAGAGGTCTGTTAGAGAACCTTAATGAACAAACAGCATCATGAAGGCCAAGGAACACACCAGACAGGTCAGGGATAAAGTTGTGGAGAAGTATAAAGCAGGGTTAGGTTATAAAAAAAATCTCCCAAGCTTTGAACATCTCACGGAGCTCTGTTCAATCCATCATCGGAAAATAGAAAGAGTATGGCACAACTGCAAACCTACCAAGACATGGCCGTCCACCTAAACTGACCGGCCGGGCAAGGAGAGCATTCATCAGAGAAGAGCCAAGAGGTCCATGGTAACTCTGGAGGAGCTGCAGAGATCCACAGCTCAGGTGGGAGAATCTGTCCACAGGACAACTATTAGTCGTGTTCTCCACAAATCTGCCCTTTATGGAAGAGTGACAAGAAGAAAGACATTGGAGAAAGAAAGTCATAAGAAGTCCTGTTTGTAGTTTGTGAGAAGCCATGTGGAGGACACAGCAAACATGTGGAAGAAGGTGATCTGGTCATGTGATGAGACCAAAATTTAACTTTTTGGCCTAAAAGAAAAAACTCTATGTGTGGAGGAAAACTAACACTACACATCACCCTGAACACACCATCCCCACCGTGAAACATGGTGGTGGCAGAATCATGTGGTGGGGATGCTTTTCTTCAGCAGGGACAGGGAAGCTGGTCAGAGTTGATGGGAAAATGGATGGAGACAAATACAGGACAATCTTAGAAGAAAACCTGTTAGAGTCTGCAGAAGACTTGAGACCGGGGCGGAGGTTCACCTTCCAGCAGGACAACGACCCGAAACATCCAGCCAGAGCTACAATGGAATGGTTTACATCAAAGCATATTCATGTGTTAGAATGGCCCAGTCACAGTCCAGACCTAAATCACATTGAGAATCTGTGGCAAGACTTGAAAATTGCTGATCACAGACGTTCTCCATCCAGTCTGACAGAGCTTGAGATATTTTACAAAGAAGAATGGGCAGAAATGTCCCTCTCTAGATGTGCAAAGCTGGTAGAGACATCCCCAAAAAGACTTGTAGAGAAAGGGGGTTCTACAAAGTATTGACTCCGGGGGGCGCCATACAAATTCCCCCCCCACACACACTTTTCACATATTTATTTGTATCATTTATCATTTTCCTTCCACTTCACAATTATGTGACACTTTGTGTTGCTTTATCACATAAAATCCCAATTTTTGGTTGTAACATGACAAAATGTGGAAAATTTCGAGGGGTATGAATACTTTTTCAAGGCGCTGTACTAGGAGACAATTCTGCCCTCTATGTACAGTAATATCTGATGAAACTGTGCCCCCTGGTGGTCATTGTGAGCACTGAGAAATGATTCCACCCTATCCCGTAGAAGTTCTATCGGCTGAGATGACCCCCAACTGTCCTATGAAAAAGAAACTTGAAGAGACCATTCATGTTATAGAGTTGCACCTCCTACAAAAGAGCAATATGTGTCAATGTACGTTACATGCGTTGGTGCAACGCAGCCCCATTCATTCTGAGTGGCACCCCAACGCATTTGCCTCGTGTTGCATTAGAAAACCTGAGTCATGCGTGATTTTAAATTTAAGTCCCTGCCCCCACCTCTTCCTGCAGTATTAAATATAATATATACATTCTTTTAATAGATAAAATAATTGATCATAAATAAATAATGAATATAATAAAAATATTAATCATCTTCATAATAAATATAATATATAAATAAGTATTCAATATAATAAATTAATAATAATAATAATAATAATAATAATAAATAATAATAATAACAATTTACTTAACAATAAACAAATAAATAATATATGATAATAATTATAATACATTTAAATTATTATTATTATTATTATTATTATTACTATTATTAATAATAATAATAATAATAATAATAATAATAATAATGTTTTTATTATTATTTTAAATTAATAATGTATAATAAATTAATTAAGATTAAATAAAATAATTAAGAATAAAAAAAATGAATAAACCAAAATAATCATCATCATAATAAATAAAATATATAAACGAATATTTAATATAATACATCAATTATAATTATTATTATAATAATAGTCATAATAGTAATAATAAAAATAAATCATAATTTATTATATTAAATATAAATTGATATAATATATTTATTATTATTTTTAGGATTATTTTGGTTATATTCACTATTCATGTATTATTATTATTATTATTATTATTATTATTAATTATTAAAATGTATAATTTATAATAAATCAATTAAGAATAAATAAAAAAGAATAGTTAATAATACATAAATAATAAAAATAACCAAAATAATCATCATCATAATAATTACAATATACAAACTAATATTCAACAATATAAGAGTTTAATTCATAATAATTATAATAATAAAAATAATTTAAGTAATTAATAATGAAAAAAACACCATAATAATGTTAAAAAATTACAAATAATAATAATTATTATTATTATTATTTTAAATGTTTTAAATTAATAATTTATAAATTAATTAATAATAAATAAATAAAATAATTAATAATAAATAACATAATAATAATAATAATAACAACAATAATATTTTATATATATATATATATATATATATATATATATATATATATATATATATATATATATATATATATATATATAATAAATTCATGATAAATAATAAACATAATTATAATATAATTAATAATATTAATAATAAAAATAATTCTAATAAATTAATTAATTAATTAATTAATTAAGAATTAATTAATCATAAATATAATCACTGTCTGTGCCGATATACAGGGGGGACAATTATTTTGGGGGGCATTAAACTGTCAGGGTCACCCCGCCTATTCATCCAACATTTTAGGCCCCTTATAGTCACCATGATGACTTTCTGGAAAAGGAATCCAAGTTCACTTGAATTGCTACTGAAACCACAACAAAGATGGCCGCCCGAGCGCTGTGACAGTCGGAAGTGACATCATGCCGCCTTTGCTGAAGCCCTGGCGCTGGGGGCGGAAGTTCCCGGCAGGCAGTGCGCGGTGGAGGAAGATGGCGGCGCTCAGAGCCTTGGGGAGACTGCGGGCACCTTCAGAGCTTCTGGCCGGGAGGTGGCTGCGGGCGAGCCAGGCGGTCAGGTGATATTCCGAGGGGGTGACTGAGGGGAAAAGGGGGTGACACCCCAATAAAGAGCAAGAGGGTGTCATGGGGAGGAATGACAGGAGGTGGAGTGTGTGTATAGGGGGGGTGACGGGGGGCGGAGTGTGTGTATGGAGGGGGGGCGGAGTGTGTGTATAGGGGTGGTGACGGGGGGCGGAGTGTGTATGGGGGGCGGAGTCTGTATAGGGGGGTGACGGGGGGGCGGAGTGTTGTATAGGGGGTGACAGGGGGCGGAGTGTGTGTATAGGGGGATGGGGGGCGGAGTCTGTGTATAGGGGGGTGACGGGGGCGGAGTGTTGTATAGGGGGTGACGGGGGCGGAGTGTGTATAGCAGGTGACGGGGGCGGAGTGTGTATAGGGGGTGACGGGGGGCGGAGTCTGTGTATAGGGGGTGACGGGGGCGGAGTGTGTATAGGGGATGATGGGGCGGAGTCTGTGTATAGGGGATGACGGGGGCGGAGTCTGTGTATAGGGGGGTGACGGGGGCGGAGTGTTGTATAGGGGGTGATGGGGGCGGAGTGTGTATAGGAGTTGACGGGGGCGGAGTGTGTATAGCAGGTGACGGGGGCGGAGTGTGTATAGGGGGTGACGGGGGGCGGAGTCTGTGTATAGGGGGGGCGGAGTGTGTATAGGAGGTGACGGGGGCAGAGTGTGTATAGCAGGTGACGGGGGCGGAGTGTGTATAGGGGGTGACGGGGGCGGAGTCTGTGTATAGGGGGTGACGGGAGCGGAGTGTGTATAGGGGATGATGGGGCGGAGTCTGTGTATAGGGGATGACGGGGGCGGAGTGTGTATAGGGGGTGACGGGGGCGGAGTGTTTATAGGGGGTGACGGGGGGCGGAGTGTGTGTATAGGGGGTGATGGGGGGCGGAGTGTGTGTATGGGGGGATGGGGGGGCGGAGTCTTGTATAGAGGGTGACGGGGGCAGAGTGTTGTATAGGGGGTGACGGGGGCGGAGTCTGTGTATAGGGGGTGACGGGGGCGGAGTCTGTGTATAGGGGGTGACGGGGGCGGAGTGTGTATAGGGGGTGACGGGGGCGGAGTGTGTATAGGGGGTGACGGGGGGCGGAGTGTGTGTATAGGGGGTGATGGGGGGCGGAGTGTGTGTATAGGGGGTGATGGGGGGCGGAGTGTGTGTATGGGGGGATGGGGGGGCGGAGTCTGTATAGAGGGTGACGGGGGCAGAGTGTTGTATAGGGGGTGACAGGGCGGAGTGTGTGTATAAGGGGGGCGGAGTATGTGTATGGGGGGCGGAGTGTGTGTATAAGGGGGGCGGAGTATGTGTATGGGGGGCGGAGTGTGTGTATAAGGGGGGCGGAGTATGTGTATGGGGGGCGGAGTGTGTGTATAGGGGGGTGACGGGGCGGAGTGTGTGTATGGAGGGGGGGCGTAGTCTATGTATAGGAGGGTGACAGGGCGAAGTGTGTGTATGGGGGGCGGAGTGTGTGTATAGGGGGGTGACGGGGCGGAGTGTGTGTATGGGGGGCGGAGTGTGTGTATAGGGGGGTGACGGGGCGGAGTGTGTGTATGGGGGGCAGAGTGTGTGTATAGGGGGGTGATGGGGCGGAGTGTGTGTATGGGGGCGGAGTCTGTGTATAGGGGGGTGACGGGGCGGAGTGTGTGTATAGGGGGGTGACGGGGCGGAGTGTGTGTATAGGGGGGTGACGGGGCGGAGTGTGTGTATCGGGGCTGGAGTCTGTGTATAGGAGGGTGACGGGGCGGAGTCTGTGTATGGGGGGCGGAGTCTGTGTATAGGGGGGGTGACGGTGGGCAGAGTCTGTATAGGGGGGTGACAGGGGGCAGAGTGTGTATATGGGGGGGGTGACGGAGTGTGTGTATGGTGGGGTGATGGGGCGGAGTTAGGGGTGACAGGGGCGGAGTCTGTAAGGGGAGGGGTCACGAGGTGAAATGTGTAGGGAGGGGCAGAGTATATAAAGGGGGGGTGGTGACATAGGGAGGAGTCTGTAAGGTGGGGGACATGGGGTGGGGTGTTATAAGGGGGCGGTGACATGGGGAGGAGTCTGTAAGGGGGGTGGATATTGTGTATCCAATGAAAACCCAGCATTGTATATACAGTATGATGTGGGGGAGGGGACTCTCTCCCCAATGTAGAGGGCACATTATATACGAGGGGGGACACCCCATTGTCCTGTATTAAGGATCTATCATCACCCCCTTGCAGAGGGAAGCAATGGCAGCCGGACACGGAGTGGATGGAGCCGTACAGCCGCGCCGTCCTGTACCCGACGACTGAGGCGGAGTTGAAGATGCCGCCCTCCCCCTGGCATGGTGAGTGGTCCTGGCCGCCATCTTTGGGCTGTGATCTGGAGGTGATTTTGTGTTACAATGAACAGTCTGATCACTGGGGGAGGAGAGACTGAGGAAATGCTTCCTCCTGCCTGCAGCAGACTGATGACATCATCTCAGCCTAGGCTCATTTTATAATTAATTTTTTTTTTTTTTTTCCTTTGGGCAGACAAGGACCCCCCGGCACAGAAGGACGTGTCCACCCTGACCATCAACTTCGGCCCCCAGCACCCCGCCGCTCACGGCGTGCTGCGCCTGGTCATGGAGCTGAGCGGAGAGTCGGTGAAGAGGTGCGACCCCCACATAGGACTGCTGCACCGCGGCACCGAGAAGCTCATCGAATACAAGACCTACCTGCAGGTAATAGGCTAGGGCATCAGATGTGGGTGTTATTTATGCAAATACAGCTTGCCTGGGACCGCCCACTCCTCCAGACTGACACCCGCCCACCAAGTCATTTTTGACATTTCCGTAACTCGGCTCTTGTTTGACGTTTGCAGGCCTTGCCGTACTTCGACCGCCTGGACTACGTCTCCATGATGTGTAACGAGCAGTGCTACTCTCTGGCTGTAGAGAAGCTTCTGAACATCGACCCACCAATCAGAGCCAAGTGGATCAGAGGTAGGTGTGCCTGGAAGGGGCGGTGTGCCTGGACGGGAGAGGAGAGGAGGGGGCGGGGCGGCGGCACGCAGCAGGTTGACCTCAATATTCCATTTTAAACTTTTTATAACACGTCAAAGACGGCTGAGAGACTTTAATGGGGTATAATGAAGTAGATGTGCTCCGACCTGGGGGGACACGGGGGGGGGGGGGGGTCTGATTGGATTTGAGGTTGGCTGTGTGATAACGGTTGTTTCTCTAATGTGTGTTTTCCCAATATTGTCACCACACTGAGGGGCCTTAATGGGGGTTTTCATTTATTTCTAGAAATATCTGTCAGAAAAAATATATTTATATACTGTGTGTGTATAAAGAGGGAGGAGGGAGAGAGAGAGGAGTAAAGAGGGTGAGAGTGAGGAGGAGGGAGAGAGAGAGGAGTAAAGAGGGTGAGAGTGAGGAGGAGAGAGAGAGAGAGAGGAGAGAGAGAGGAGGAGGAGGAGAGAGAGAGAGAGGAGAGAGAGGGAGGAGAGAGAGAGAGGAGGAGGAGAGAGAGAGAGGAGGAGGAGAGAGAGAGAGGAGGAGGAGGGAGGAGGAGGAGAGAGGGAGGAGGAGGAGAGAGGGAGGAGGAGGAGAGAGAGAGGAGGAGGAAAGAGAGGAGGAAAGAGAGGGGGGAGAGGAGGAAAGAGAAGGGGGGGGAGAGGAGGAAAGAGAGGGGGGGAGAGGAGGAAAGAGAGGGGGGGAGAGGAGGAAAGAGAAGGGGGGGAGAGGAGGAAAGAGAAGGGGGGGAGAGGAGGAAAGAGAGGGGGGAGAGGAGGAAAGAGAAGGGGGGGGGGGAGAGGAGGAAAGAGAGGGGGGAGGGGGAGAGAGAGGAGGAAAGAGAGGCAGATAGTGGAGGAAAGAGAGGAGGGGAGGGGGAGAGAGAGGAGGAGAGAGAGGGGGAGAGAGAGGAGGAAAGAGAGGGGGGGAGGGGGGAGAGAGAGGAGGAAAGAGAGAGAGGCAGATAGCGGAGGAAAGAGAGGAGGAGAGAGAGGGGGAGAGAGAGGAGGAAAGAGAAGGAGAGAGAGAGGAGGAAAGAGAGGCAGATAGCGGAGGAAAGAGGGGGGAGAGAGAGAGAGAGAGAGAAGGAAAGAGAGAGAGGAGGAGGAAAGAGAGAGAGGAGGAGGAAAGAGAGAGAGGAGGAGGAAAGAGAGAGAGAAGGAGGAAAGAGAGAGAGAGAGGAGGAGGAAAGAGAGAGAGAGAGGAGGAGGAAAGAGAGAGAGAGGAGGAGGAAAGAGAGAGAGAGGAGGAGGAAAGAGAGAGAGAGGAGGGAAAGAGAGAGGAGGAGGAGAGAGAGAGGAGGGAGGAGGAGGAAAGAGAGGGGGAGAGAGAGAAGGAAAGAGCGAGAGAAGGAAAGAGCGAGAGAAGGAAAGAGCGAGAGGAGGAAAGAGCGAGAGGAGGAAAGAGCGAGAGGAGGAAAGAGAGAGAGGAGGAAAGAGAGAGAGGAGGAAAGAGGGATAGAGAAGGGAAGAAAGGAGAAAAAAAAATAGCGGGGAGAGAGAGCTGGACAGAGACAGAAGAAGGAAATAGAGATGGACAGAGCGAGAAGGAAAGAGAAGGAGGGGGAGAGAAGGAAAGTAAGAGAGAAGGAATGAGGGGGGGGAGAGAGAAGGAAACCGAGAGGGTAGAGCGGAAAGAGAGAGAGGGGGGGAGAGAGTAAAATAGAGAGAGAATGAAGGAGAAAGAAAGAGATTAAATATATACATACTTTGGCCACTAGGTGGCACTGTTTATATAGGAATCACACATAATCGAGGAAGTATGTCAATTTTCATCCTGGATGTGCGGCTATTTGTCACATCCATACAGCAACCATTTTATACATAGACCTGGATTGCTTCCATACACCCCCGTAATTGCCATATGGACCTGGGACTGGCATGGCGGGTGTTCCTAGAGAAGAGGGGTCAGTGGACCTCTGTTTTACTAATTTCCACTTCTAATAACCCAAAAGCGACTCGTAAAAACGCCACTTCCGGGTCCTGGTGTCAACATCCCCAGCCATTATGGCGAGAAAAAAAAAAATCTCAAATATTTTTTGCCATAGTAACAGAGGATGTGGGTGTGTGTGTGTATGTGTATATATATGTGTATATATATATATATATATATATATATATATATATATATATATATATATATATATATATATATATATATATATATATATATATACACACACACACCCACATCCCCGCTTGCCTTATAATAGTAATCACTGTTATAAGCAACCATTCTTTCTGAATAAAATAAATTCTATCAGTGTGTATTATTGTGTTGGCCACAGCTAATCACATGGTACAAATGGGCTGTGATTGGCCCTGCCTGTACTATGTGATTACTGTGACCAATCGCAGAGATCAACACAATAGTACACAATAAATGGCATGAACCAAAGCCATTCAATGTGCTCTGCTGTGAATGGAAAGAACACAGGGTACCGGCAGCGGGCCGCTACACTGATCCATCGTCTGTTGGGTAATAGATCGCGCCGGAGTGCAGTCGAGTCCTGGGAGGACATCACATGACCTTCACCCAGGAAGGGCTCCCGCCCAGCCTTTATTTTGCAGTAGGCCAGGCCAAAAGGAGTTAAAGAGGTGAACTAACCCTTTAAGCTTTGAGGTGTAAAGGGTGACTCCTATCCATTAATACTGTTTTTTCTTAATTAATTTTTTTTTTTTTTTTTCTGTCACAGTCCTCTTTGGGGAAATCACTCGTATTATGAATCACGTCATGGCGGTGGCCTGTCACGCCCTGGATGTCGGGGCCATGACGCCATTTTTCTGGCTGTTTGAAGAGCGAGAAAAGGTAACGTGACACAAAAAAAATGGCGCCTTGCTTGCTTCGGACAGCCGGGGCTCTAGCGAGGATTTGTTGGGAAAAAGCCTGCTTGTGTCCTGGAGGAATACAGAGAGGTGATGATTACATCGCACGTGCTGAAATCTTTAAAAGTAGGCGTGTCTTCCTCCTTTTTTTGTAATCACATGACTTGTCGCTGGGTAGCAGTGAGTAACATTGCACCCCTTGCATCCCTCAAAACATACAACACTTAGCCTGACAGCTGGGGATGCCATAATCCATGCAACAGGCTGCATGTGATTTGAACTCAAGCTCTGTGCATCAAAGCCAAGGATCAGAAGGATTCTGGGTTACCTTGACAACGCATTGTCCTCCTTGTTACCGCAGGCCGGTCTGTGACATGAAACATTTTCCAATCCTTGCTTGTGGGACTTATTTCTTTTCTCGTCCCTTTCAGATGTTCGAATTTTATGAGCGAGTTTCTGGTGCGAGGATGCACGCCGCTTACGTCCGCCCGGGGGGAGTACACCAGGTAAGGGTGACGGGCGGACTCAAGTCCTGCAGACCTGAACTGCCACCAACTTATAACTCGAGAGCCTGATGGTCGGTTCTTGTTTCCTAGGACATGCCACTCGGTCTGATGGACGACATCTACGAGTTCATAAAGAACTTCTCACTCCGTCTGGATGAGTTGGAGGAGGTGAGTGCGTCTGGGGTTAGGGCCCAGTGATAGGCAAGCCAGTGAGAAATGGGCACAGCGGGTGTACAGACCCGGGAACTCAGCACAGGGATGGTGGGAACCCCTCATAACGGGCACAGCGGGTGTACAGACCCGGGAACTCAGCACAGGGATGGTGGGAACCCCTCATAATGGGCACAGCGGGTGTACAGACCCGGGAACTCAGCACAGGGATGGTGGGAACCCCTCATAACGGGCACAGCGGGTGTACAGACCCGGGAACTCAGCACAGGGATGGTGGGAACCCCTCATAACGGGCACAGCGGGTGTACAGACCTGGGAACTCAGCACAGGGATGGTGAGAACCCCTCATAATGGGCACAGCGGGTGTACAGACCCGGGAACTCAGCACAGGGATGGTGGGAACCCCTCATAATGGGCACAGCAGGTGTACAGACCTGGGAACTCAGCACAGGGATGGTGAGAACCCCTCATAATGGGCACAGCGGGTGTACAGACCCGGGAACTCAGCACAGGGATGGTGAGAACCCCTCATAATGGGCACAGCAGGTGTACAGACCCGGGAACTCAGCACAGGGATGGTGGGAACCCCTCATAACGGGCACAGCGGGTGTACAGACCCGGGAACTCAGCACAGGGATGGTGGGAACCCCTCATAACGGGCACAGCGGGTGTACAGACCTGGGAACTCGGCACAGGGATGGTGAGAACCCCTCATAACGGGCACAGCGGGTGTACAGACCTGGGAACTCGGCACAGGGATGGTGAGAACCCCTCATAATGGGCACAGCAGGTGTACAGACCCGGGAACTCAGCACAGGGATGGTGGGAACCCCTCATAACGGGCACAGCGGGTGTACAGACCCGGGAACTCAGCACAGGGATGGTGGGAACCCCTCATAACGGGCACAGCGGGTGTACAGACCTGGGAACTCAGCACAGGGATGGTGAGAACCCCTCATAATGGGCACAGCGGGTGTACAGACCCGGGAACTCAGCACAGGGATGGTGGGAACCCCTCATAATGGGCACAGCGGGTGTACAGACCCGGGAACTCAGCACAGGGATGGTGAGAACCTCTCATAATGGGCACAGCAGGTGTACAGACCCGGGAACTCAGCACAGGGATGGTGGGAACCCCTCATAACGGGCACAGCGGGTGTACAGACCCGGGAACTCAGCATAGGGATGGTGGGAACCCCTCATAACGGGCACAGCGGGTGTACAGACCTGGGAACTCAGCACAGGGATGGTGAGAACCCCTCATAATGGGCACAGCGGGTGTACAGACCCGGGAACTCATCACAGGGATGGTGGGAACCCCTCATAATGCCCTTTTAATATAGAGGTGTAGAAGAGGGTGGAGAGGGCTCTGAGTATACCCTTCCTCCCCCATATGAGTTATGCAGAGTGGGTGTATGGGGCATTCCAGACTCGTTGGGATTATGATTTGGAAACACTTTTTTAGTTAGTGTAGTAGTCCGTTATTTCACGTGGAGTGTCAGGTATCCTTGCGGGGTAAAATCCTCCCTGTCGAAGTGGTGGTGCAGGACATTCTGGGTGAGGTTGGGAAGATTCGGGGTCTTGAGAAAGGCAGGTGGCAGCAGGAGGCCTGGATAAGGGCGTGGAGGAATGTCAGGACTCTCTAGCTGCTGCCTGTTGATCTCGGGGTGTGCGGCTTTTTTTTGTATTCTTGATTCACTCCCCTAGATTTTCAAGATGAAATATATTTTTGATAAAAGGCTACATGCATGGTGACGGTGATGTTCCTTAGTCTGGCTCTCCCGTAGGGATTGTGTTGTGCGCAATTTGGTTTGCACCATTTATGTTCTTGTTTTGTATTATCATATTCAAATATTTTGTAAATATGTTTTATTTATTTATTATGGTTTTATTGTATATAAGTTGTTGTTTGTAAGATTTTTCAATAAACAAAATTAACCCCTCATAATGGGCACAGCGGTTGTACAGACCCGGGAACTCGGCACAGGGATGGTGAGAACCTCTCATAATGGGCACAGCAGGTGTACAGACCCGGGAACTCAGCACAGGGATGGTGGGAACCCCTCATAATGGGCACAGCGGGTGTACAGACCCGGGAACTCGGCACAGGGATGGTGAGAACCTCTCATAATGGGCACAGCGGGTGTACAGACCCGGGAACTCATCACAGGGATGGTGGGAACCCCTCATAATGCCCTTTTAATATAGAGGTGTAGAAGAGGGTGGAGAGGGCTCTGAGTATACCCTTCCTCCCCCATATGAGTTATGCAGAGTGGGTGTATGGGGCATTCCAGACTCGTTGGGATTATGATTTGGAAACACTTTTTTAGTTAGTGTAGTAGTCCGTTATTTCACGTGGAGTGTCAGGTATCCTTGCGGGGTAAAATCCTCCCTGTCGAAGTGGTGGTGCAGGACATTCTGGGTGAGGTTGGGAAGATTCGGGGTCTTGAGAAAGGCAGGTGGCAGCAGGAGGCCTGGATAAGGGCGTGGAGGAATGTCAGGACTCTCTAGCTGCTGCCTGTTGATCTCGGGGTGTGCGGCTTTTTTTTGTATTCTTGATTCACTCCCCTAGATTTTCAAGATGAAATATATTTTTGATAAAAGGCTACATGCATGGTGACGGTGATGTTCCTTAGTCTGGCTCTCCCGTAGGGATTGTGTTGTGCGCAATTTGGTTTGCACCATTTATGTTCTTGTTTTGTATTATCATATTCAAATATTTTGTAAATATGTTTTATTTATTTATTATGGTTTTATTGTATATAAGTTGTTGTTTGTAAGATTTTTCAATAAACAAAATTAACCCCTCATAATGGGCACAGCGGTTGTACAGACCCGGGAACTCGGCACAGGGATGGTGAGAACCTCTCATAATGGGCACAGCAGGTGTACAGACCCGGGAACTCAGCACAGGGATGGTGGGAACCCCTCATAATGGGCACAGCGGGTGTACAGACCCGGGAACTCGGCACAGGGATGGTGAGAACCTCTCATAATGGGCACAGCAGGTGTACAGACCCGGGAACTCAGCACAGGGATGGTGGGAACCCCTCATAATGGGCACAGTGGGTGTACAGGACTCAGGTAGAGAGCTGTAGACTTTGTATAATTTTTCATTCCTCCTCATTACATGACATACAGATGCTGACCAACAACAGAATCTGGAAGAACAGGACGGTGGACATTGGAGTCATCTCCGCAGAGGACGCCTTGAACTACGGTTTTAGGTATGGCGCCACCATAAACGGTGGCGATGGAAGACACGGAAGACACGGAAGCCTCGCAGCTTTACAGCCTCTTTCCTAATGCGCATGCCCGAGTCCCGTTGTGCTTTCTGAATGGTCCGGCTGTCTTCTGGGGACCTCTGTGTGTGTGTGTGTCCCAGAAGGCAGCATGGGGGAGGAGGAGCGGGAAATGTAGATCGCCGATAGGCGAATTTTATCCGGAAGTGGGAGCGAGTACCTGTCAAAACCAGGTATCCCCCCCCCCAAAAAAAAAAGCCCAAACGTGGCAGGGGAGGGGGGCAAACAAGTGGAGCCTCCCCTGGGTGAAGCTGCGCTTTCATGACCAGGCCAATTTTTAAAAAAATGTTTTTAACTATTTTAACTGGTAACTGCGCAGTCATGCAGCGGTGTACCCAAATTAAATTTATAGAATAATAGAGCTTTTTTTTTTTTTTTTTACTTTTTAGTGGTATTTGATCACCACTGTGTTTTTATATTTTTTTGCACTATAAACAAAAAAAAAACACATTTTGAAAAAAACCTTTCCGCTATCAAACACAATAAATAAAAATAAAAAAATTCTTCTTAAATTTTGGCCAAAATGTATTCTGCTACATGTCTTTGGTAAAAAATAAATTTCCAGTAAGTGTATATTGATGATGTGTGGTGGGGATCTCGTGACCCAATGTCAGTTCCCGGTACCCCAACCCCCAAACCCAACCCTGTGCTCCTTCTCTAACGCTTGTCTCCCTCTTTCAGCGGCGTGATGCTCCGAGGTTCCGGCATCCATTGGGATCTGCGGAAGTCTCAGCCGTACGACGTTTACGACCAGGTGGAGTTTGATGTCCCCATCGGCAGTAGAGGAGACTGTTATGACAGGTGAGAGGGGAAGATGGTGCAAGGGGGGTTCCTCACCACTCATACCTTACCGGCACCTCCAAATCTGCACCTCACATTAAAGCTTTTATCGTTTTTATTATTTTTTTTTATTTTCCATGTGTTAAAGTGATTGTAAACCTTCCTGTTTTTTTTTTCGTTTTTTTTTTTAAATAACAAACATCATACTTACCTCCACTGTGCAGTTCGTTTTGCACAGAGTGGCCCCGAACCTCATTTTCTGGGGTCCCTCGGCGGCTCTCGCGGCTCCTCCCCACATCAGATAACACCCTAGGAGAAGCGCTCTCCCGGGGGATTACCTTGCGGGCGCGCTCCTGAATCCAGCATAGGCGTCTATAGACACGAATGCCGGACTCATTGAATTTGATTGACAGCAGCGGGAGCCAATGGCTGCGCTGCTATCAATCTATCCTCCAATCAAAAGCCGGGACCTCGTGCTGAGAGGAAGAGCGCATCTCCGCTGAGGGAATTGAGTGGTTCAGGTAAGTAAAACGGGGGGGGGGGGCGGTCACTGGCAGATGTTTTCTCACCTTAATGCATAGAATGCATTAAGATGAAAAAACACGAGTGTTTACAACCCCTTTAAGTCTAATGTAAGTATACACTATATGGTCAAAAGTATTGGGATGCCTGCAGTGGTGTATATTTTTTATATATTGTTTTTAAAACTGGGCGCCCTCCCTCACCCCATCTAAATTTTCCGCACCCCTTCCTGTTTCAGAACCACCCCTTCCTGTTTCAGAACCACCCCTTTCTGTTTCAGAACCACCCCTTCCTGTTTCAGAACCACCCCTTTATCTGTAAACTTCACCCCTCGTCCTTTTGGAGCTACACCTCTTCAGAAGTGGGGAGGAGGGGGGCTGAGAGAGAGGGGGGGCAGATGGAGAGAGAGAGAGAGGTGGGCAGATAGAGAGGGCGGCTGAGAGAGAGGGGGGGCGAGAGCATGAGGGGGGGATGAGAGAGAGAGAAAAGGTAGGGGGGTGAAAAAAGAGAGGGAGGTAACAGGTAGGGGGGTTGAGAGAGAAAGAGGGGGGTAGGAGAGAGATGGGCATGAGAGAGAGGGGGGCTTCCCTATCCCACCATACTAAACCAGGGGGTTCCCCCTATCTGCCCCCCTGAAAAATGCCACTCAAGGCAAATGCCTTGTAGTAGATATGCCCCTGGACGCCTGCCTTTACACACACATGAACTTTAATGACATCCCAGTCTTAGTCCGTCAATATTGAGTTGGCCCACCCTGTGCAGCCATAACAGCTTCAACTCTTCTGGGAAGGCCATCCACAAGGTTGACCATTCTTCCAGAAGCACATTTGTGAGGTCAGGCACTGATGTTGGACGAGAAGGCCTGGCTCGCAGTCTCCGCTCTAATTCACCCCAAAGGTGTTCTGTCTAGTTGAGGTCAGGACTCCTTGCAGGCCAATCAAGTTCCTCCACCCCAAACTAGCTCATCTATGTCTTTATGGACCTTGCTTTGTGCTCATTGCATGCAATTCTTTGCAGTGCTATCCTGTTTGCTGCATTTTTTATATGCTTTTAGCAAACCATGCATTATATAGCGCTCAGTCTATAATGGCACCTAAAAGGTATCTAAAATGCACAGCACAGATGTGAACCGGGGCCTTATTGGTCTTCTCGTCTCTCCTGCCAGGTACCTGTGCCGCGTGGAGGAGATGCGACAGTCCCTGAGGATCATCCTTCAATGCCTCAACAAGATGCCTGAGGGAGAGATCAAGGTGGATGATGCCAAAGTGTCTCCCCCAAAGAGGTCTGAGATGAAGGTGGGTGTCTATGAAAAGGACGGGCAGCATTTTTGCTTGCACATGATTGGATGATGGAAGTCCAGCAGAACTTCCCCCTCATTTACTAACTGGAGCAACTGTACTTGCAAAGTGTACAATTTATTTGCCTTTAGTAAATCTCCCCCCCCCCCAGGGAGTGGCTGGGGATTTGGAAACAACCCGTCTTAACTTTTTTTCTGATGCAAGTCAATCCTGGAGATCCTCTTTTAGGTTATGGGGAACCCCAACAACCCTCCTTTCCCCCATTTCTACCCCAGCAAAAAATATATCTTCAGCTCATGGTGCATTGGCATGATTAGGAAACATTTTAGATATAATATTAAATAAAAGATTGCTGGCCAGTGGGAGAAGGGCCCCCGCCTTACATTGCTGGCCAGTGGGAGAAGGGCCCCCGCCTTACATTGCTGGCCAGTGGGAGAAGGGCCCCCGCCTTACATTGCCGGCCAGTGAGAGAAGGGCCCCCCGCCTTACATTGCCGACTTGTGGGAGAAGGGCCCCCCGCCTTACATTGCCGACCCGTGGGAGAAGGGCCCCCCCGCCTTACATTGCAGGCCAGTGGGAGAAGGGCCCCCGCCTTACATTGCTGGCCAGTGGGAGAAGGGCCCCCCGCCTTACATTGCTGGCCAGTGGGAGAAGGGCCCCCCGCCTTACATTGCAGGCCAGTGGGAGAAGGGCCCCCCGCCTTACATTGCAGGCCAGTGGGAGAAGGGCCCCCGCCTTACATTGCTGGCCAGTGGGAGAAGGGCCCCCGCCTTACATTGCTGGCCAGTGGGAGAAGGGCCCCCGCCTTACATTGCTGGCCAGTGGGAGAAGGGCCCCCGCCTTACATTGCCGGCCAGTGAGAGAAGGGCCCCCCGCCTTACATTGCCGACTTGTGGGAGAAGGGCCCCCCGCCTTACATTGCCGACCCGTGGGAGAAGGGCCCCCCCGCCTTACATTGCAGGCCAGTGGGAGAAGGGCCCCCCCGCCTTACATTGCCGGCCAGTGGGAGAAGGGCCCCCCGCCTTACATTGCCGGCCAGTGGGAGAAGGGCCCCCCCGCCTTACATTGCCGGCCAGTGGGAAAAGGGCCCCCCCCCGCCTTACATTGCCGGCCAGTGGGAGAAGGGGCCCCCCGCCTTACATTGCCAGCCAGTGGGAGAAGGGCCCCCTGCCTTACATTGCCGGCCAGTGGGAGAAGGGCCCCCCGCCTTACATTGCCGACCCGTGGGAGAAGGGCCCCCCGCCTTACATTGCCGACCCGTGGGAGAAGGGCCCCCCGCCGTACATTGCCGGCCAGTGGGAGAAGGGCCACCCACGGTACATTGCTGGCCCATGGGAGAAAGGCCCCCACCATACATTGCTGGCCCGTGGGAGAAGGGCCCCCCGCCTAACATTGCTGGCCCATGGGAGAAGGACCCCCACCGTACTCTGATGTTTGCACAAATGTTACTCACATTTTTGTTGAGTTGGTGTGTATTAGTCCAGAGGGGAGGCGGGGCGGTGGCACAAAGTCTTATCCTCCTTTGTACTACACCACCATGTAGCACGGCTTCACATTCTTTTCTTGTTGGCTAATACTGGATTTTTGCCATTTCTTAAAGCGCTCAATGGAGTCCTTGATTCACCACTTCAAGCTGTACACAGAGGGGTACCAGGTCCCCCCAGGAGCCACGTACACGGCCATTGAGGCCCCCAAGGTGAGAAAATGGGGAAAGTGGGGGACTTTATACAAAGAACTGCCAGGTTCAGCTTTAAAGTAAGCAGTTTTGTGTGTCATGATGACAACTGCCCCCCGGGCCACGCTGCCTGCCCCTGTACTACCCTAACCTGTCTATATACTATACTAGCCTGTCTATATACTATACTAGCCTGTCTATATACTACACTAGCCTGTCCCTATGCTACCCTAGCCTGTCCATATACTACCCTAGCCTGTCCATATGCTACCGTAGCCTGTCCCTATGCTACCCTAGCCTGTCCATATGCTACCTTAGCCTGTCCATATGCTACCTTAGCCTGTCCATATGCTACCTTAGCCTGTCCATATGCTACCTTAGCCTGTCCATATGCTACCTTAGCCTGTCCATATGCTACCTTAGCCTGTCCATATACTACCTTAGCCTGTCCATATACTACCTTAGCCTGGCCATACGCTACCCTAGCCTGTCCATACGCTACCCTAGCCTGTCCATACGCTACCCTAGCCTGTCCATATGCTACCCTAGCCTGTCCATATGCTACCCTAGCCTGTCCATATGCTACCTTAGCCTGTCCATATGCTACCTTAGCCTGTCCATATGCTACCTTAGCCTGTCCATATACTACGTTAGCCTGTCCATATGCTACCTTAGCCTGTCCATATGCTACCTTAGCCTGTCCATATGCTACCTTAGCCTGTCCATATGCTACCTTAGCCTGTCCATATACTACCTTAGCCTGGCCATACACTGCCTTAGCCTGCTGCTATACTACCCTAGCCTGCCCCTAATACTTCCTTAGCCTGTCCATATACTTCCCTAGCCTGCTTTATACTTTTTAGCCTGCCTCTATACTACCAAAGCCTGCCCCTATACTGCCCTAGCCTGCCTCTATACTTCCATAGCCTGCCCCTAATACTTCCCTAGTCTGTCCATATACTACCCTAGCCTGCCCCTATACTACCCTAGCCTGCCCCTATACTACCCTAGCCTGTCCCTATACTGCCCTAGCCTGCCCCTATACTACCCTAGCTTTACCATATACTACCTTAGCCTGTCCATACACTGCCTTAGCCTGCCTCTATACTTCCCTAGTCTGTCCCCCTATACTACCCTAGCCTGTCCCCCTATACTACCCTAGCCTGTCCCCCTATACTACCCTAGCCTGCCCCTCTATACTACCCTAGCCTGCCCCCCTATACTACCCTAGCCTGTCCATATACTTCCCTAGTCTGCCCCTATTCTAATCTAGCCCGCCCCTATAATTCCCTAGCTCACCCCTTGGAATTGAACATAATGGTATTTCATATAATTTTGCATATAGACAAGGTGCTGTTGAATGTAAATCTGACTTCCTGATAAATTTAATTTTAGTTATAATTATCATGATGGAAAGTATGGTGAGCGCTGAGTGTTAGCGTTTTCAGACCGGCGCGCTCAGGGAATTTCTGAATGCAATAATTGGCGCATATAATAATTTCACCTCGACTCGTCTCACTATGAAAACGGCTGATCTTCTTTTTGTTTTTGTTGGCAGGGAGAGTTCGGCGTCTACCTCGTGTCCGATGGAACGAGCCGCCCGTATCGCTGTAAGATCAAAGCCCCGGGATTCGCTCATTTAGTAAGTTATCCGTCCGCAGCTTTTTTGGTTTAGTATCTGACGTGAGAAGCTTCAAGGGCCCCACTCTTTTTTGTGAAATAGATCTCCAGTTTTTGAGGTTGGGGGGTGAAAATTTCCACAACAATGGGGGTTGATTTACTAAAATGGGAGCATGCAAAAATCTCTTGCATGGTAGCCAATCGGCATCCAGGGTTTTATTGTCAAAGCTTAATTGAGCAAGCTGAAGTTAGAAGCTGATTGGGTACCATGCAGAACTGCACCAGATTTTGCACCATTCAGTTTTAGGAAATCAATCTCTGTTGGTTGAGGTTTGCACACATCTCAGGAGGGATTTTGGTCCACTCTTCTCTACAGATCTTCTCTAAATCCTTAAGGTTTCTTGGCTGTCTCTTGGCACCTCGAAGTTTCAGCTCCCTCCATAAATTTTCTGTGGGATTAAGGTCTGGAGACTGGTTGGGCCACTCCATGACCTTTAATGTGTTTCTTCTTCAGCCACTCCTTTGTTGCCTTGGCGGCATGTTTTGGGTCATGGTCATGCTGGAAGACCCATCCATGACCCATCTTCAGTGTTCTGGCTGAGGGAAGAAGGTTCTCCTCCAAGATCTTACAATACATGGCCCCGTCCATTGGCCCCTCAATGCGGCAAAGTCGGCCTGTACCTTAAGCAGAGAAACAGCCCCAAAGCATCATGTTTCCACCTCCGTGTGTGACTGTAGGGATGATGTTCTTAGGGTCATAGTCAGCATTTTTCTTTCCTCCAAACACAGCAAGTCCCTCTCCTCAAGAAGACCCATGTACAGTCATGCCCATGATCATCTAGATCGAGGAACTCCAAACTACGGCCCTCCAGCTGTTGCGGAACTACACATCCAATGAGGCATTGTAAAACTGACATTCACAGACATGACTAGGCATGATGGGAATTGTAGTTCCTGAACAATTGGAGGGCCGTAGTGCGAGGACCCTGATCTAAATGATTCAGAGAAGGATTGGGAGAAAGTGCTGTGGTCAGATGAGACCAAAATTGAGCTCTTTGGCATTAACTCGACTCGAGGTGTTTGGAGGAAGAAAAATGCTGACTATGACCCTAAGAACACCATCCCTACAGTCACACACGGAGATGAAACATGATGCTTCGGGGCTGTTTCTCTGCTAAAGGTACAGGCCGACTTTGCCGCATTGAGGGGCCAATGGAAAAGGGGCCATGTATTGTAAAATCTTAGATGAGAACCTTCTTCCCTCAGCCAGAACATTGAAGATGGTTCTTCAGACATGACACTCTTGAACTCTACACACTGTATGTGGTGCTCTCCTGAACTCTGTACATAGCACACT
>JBBGZY010002572.1:195000-277622 GCA_037952925.1 Lithobates clamitans | reverse complement strand
TGAGTGAGTATGGGCAGACACCGAGGAGTCTCGGGCAGAGTCCTCCTAGAGACCTGCAGTGTGTGGGCATTCCTGCGGGGACTGGCACATGGGCAGACACATTGTAGGACCTCTTTCAGGACTTGTGGATTGTAATATATCGTGCATGCGCAAAAAAGGCAGCCGGGGGATTCCAACAATACACAGTCCTGGAGGGAGTATCCCGCCATAATCCTGTGTCATCTGTGACCCCCATGACCCTCGTGTCACCCTATGACCCCAGAGTATCCTGTGACCCCTATGACTCCTGTGTCATCTGTGACCCCCATGACCCCAGGACATCCTGTGTCGCCCTGTGACCCCAGAGTATCCTGTGACCCCTACCACCTCAGAGTATCCTGTGTCACCCTATGACCCCTATGACCCCAGAGTGTCCTGTGTCACCCTGTGACCCCTACGACCCCAGAGTATCCTGTGTCACCCTGTGACCCATATGACCCCAGAGTGTCTGTGTCACCCTGTGACCTCTATGACCCCAGACTATCCTGTGTCACCCTGTGACCCTATGACCCCAGACTATCCTGTGTCACCCTGTGACCCCTACTGACCCCAGAGTATCCTGTGTCACCCTGTCACCTCTTATGACCCCAGGACTATCCTGTTCCCTGTGACCCCTTCGACCCCCAGAGTATCCTGTGTCACCCTGTGACCCATATGACCCAGAGTGTCTGTGTCACCCTGTGACCTCTATGACCCCAGAGTATCCTGTGTCACCCTGTGACCCCTATGACCCCAGAGTGTCCTGGTCACCCTGTGACCCATATGACCCCAGAGTATCCTGTGTCACCCTGTGACCCCTATGACCCCAGAGTATCCTGTGTCACCCTGTGATCCCTATGACCCCAGAGTATCCTGTGTCACCTCTATGACCCCAGAGTATCCTGTGTCACCCTGTGACCCCTATGACCCCAGAGTATCCTGTGACCCCTATGACCTCAGAGTATCCTGTGTCACCCTGTGACCCCTATGACCCCAGAGTATCTGTGTCACCCTGTGACCCTTATGACCCCAGAGCATCCTGTGTCACCCTGTGACCCCTATGACTCCAGAACACCCTTTGTCACCTTGAGCCCCCTGTGTCACCCGGTGACCCCCATAACTTTAGTGTACATTGTGTCCTCCGGTGACTGTTTCGGGGATTTCTCCAAAAACAGGTCTGGACATCTATAAATCAATGCCGGATTTTACCACAAATCTTAATTTTCAGAATTTTGTCCCCACATTTCATTTCTTACATATAAACTTTTAGATTTAGATTTATCAGTCATAAAATATTTTCTTTATAACAATCGTCCTTCCTGGATATATTCAGCGATGGTTTGATGTCTGTAAATCAGTAGTTCATTCCCATTGTGCCAGGGGTCATAGTACACTGGCTGAGGTCACAGAGATGACGTCTCTTATTTTCTTATTCATAGCCGTAGTTGACTTGCGGACGCCTGAAGGTGAAGGGCCGGTTCCCCCAGCCGGGGGTGGGGCCGTCGTCGTCGTCCGGTCCGTAGTCAGCCCGGGGAAGAGGAGCAGCTGCAGATCTCTGCAAGAAGATGAAACGAGGACCGTAGATGAGAATGACAACGCATGCATGGAACAGGCAAGAGACGGAGAACAGTCTACAGGGGGGCTGATATACTAAAACTGGACAGTGCACAACAATGGCGGCCGGTCCATGAGGGGCGCAGGGGCCCCGCCCTCCAAAGTTCAGTCCCGCCCCTCCCAAAGTTCAGCCCCGCCCCTCACAAAGTTCAGCCCCGCCCCCACCCCTCACAAAGTTCAGCCCCGCCCCTCACAAAGTTCAGTCCCCACCCCCCGCCCCTACTAAAGTTCATCCCCGCCCTCCCAAAATTCAGCCCCACCCCCGCCCCTCCCAAAGTTCAGCCCCGCCCTCCCAAAGTTCAGCCCCGCCCTCCTAAAGTTCAGCCCCCCGCCCCTCCCAAAGTTCAGCACCGCCCTCCCAAAGTTCAGCCCCGCCCTCCCAAAGTTCAGCCCCCCCGCCCCTCCCAAAGTTCAGCCCCGCCCTCCCAAAGTTCAGCCCCGCCCCCACCCCTCCCAAAGTTCAGCCCCGCTCATCCCAAAATTCAGCCCCGCCCCCTCCCAAAGCTCAGCGCCGCCCCTCCCAAAGCTCAGCGCCGCCCCTCCCAAAGTTCAGCCCCACCCCTCCCAAAGTTCAGCCCCACCCCCACCCCTCCCAAAGTTTAGTCCCACCCCCCGCCCCTCCCAAAGTTCAGCCCCGCCCCCTCAAAGTTCAGCCCCACCCCTCCCAAAGTTCAGCCCCGCACCTCCCAAAATTCAGCCCCACCCCCCGCCCCTCCCAAAGTTCAGCCCCACCCCCTCAAAGTTCATACAAGGATTTTGGTCTCACTGGTTCCTAAAAAATGTCAAAATTGTCAGTTGGTGTCCAATTTGTCCTCCGCAATGTCGCAGTCCCGCTATGAATCGCTGATCGCCGCCATTACTAGTAAAAACAAAAACGCAATAAAAATGCCATAAAAATATCCTGTAGTTTGTTGACGCCAAAACTTTGCGCAAACCAATCAATTTACACTTATTGGGATTTTTACCAAAACTATGTAGCAGAATAAATATTGGAATAAAATGAAGAAATTTGATTTTTTTACATTTTTTATTGGATGATTTATAGCAGAAAGTAAAAAATATTGTTTTTTTTTTTTTTCTAAATTGTCGCTTTTATTTTATTATAGCGCAAAAAATAAAAACCACAGAAGTGATCACATACCACCAAAAGAAATCTCTATTTGTGGGAAAAAAAGGACATTCATTTTATTTGGGTACAACGTCACACGACCGCGCAATTGTCAGTTAAAGTAACGAGTGCCGTACTGCAAAAAAATGACCTGGTCATAAAGGGGGGGGGGGGTAAAACCTTCTGGGGCTGAAGTGGTTAAGCTTTGCCAAAAAAAACCTGGAAGCTGATTGGTTTCTATGCAGAACTGCACCGGATTTTACACTCTTCAGTTTTAGTAAATCAATCCCAATGTATAGATTATGTGACCAGAAATCAATATTATATATAGAAATGGTGTCCAGTGCCAGATTCTGTATAGAAGTCATCTCAGCGCCATCTAGTGGCAGATGGTTCATATTACAGACTTCATTTTATTATACACCATGTCTTGCTGGACCCCCGGAGGTTCCATGGAAACGGATGGAGACGTTTGATTAGATTGTATGTATAGAATGGAAGTGACGTCTCCCCCTGCTGGTGAGTTTTTGTATGAGATCGGCGATGGTCTGACAGCCGACATGAGTTTATTGGGATACAGAGCCTTAAAAAGTATTCATACCCCTTGAAATCTCCCACATTTTGTTACAACCAAAATTTATAATGTATTTTATTGGGATTTTATGTGATAGACCAACACAAAGTGTCACATAATTGTAAGGTTGAAGGAAAATGATAAATGATACAAATAAATCTGTGAAAAGTGTGGGGGGAGGGGCATTTGTATGGCGCCCCCCGGAGTCAATACTTTGTAGAACCCCCTTTCTCTACAAGTCTTTTTGGGGGTGTCTCTACCCAGCTTTGCACATCTAGAGAGGACATTTCTGCCCATTCTTCTTTGTAAAATATCTCAAGCTCTGTCAGATTGGATGGAGAGCGTCTGTGAACAGCAATTTTCAAGTCTTGTCACAGATTCTCAATGTGATTTAGGTCTGGACTGTGACTGGGCCATTCTAACACATGAATATGCTTTGATGTAAACCATTCCATTGTAGCTCTGGCTGGATGTTTCGGGTTGTTGTCCTGCTGGAAGGTGAACCTCGCCCCAGTCTCAAGTCTTTTGTAGACTCTAACAGGTTTTCTTCTAAGATTGTCCTGTATTTGTCTCCATCCATCTGCCCATCAACTCTGACCAGCTTCCCTGTCCCTGCTGAAGAAAACCATCCCCACCACATGATGCTGCCACCACCATGTTTCACAGTGGGGATGGTGTGTTCAGGGGGATGTGCAGTGTTAGTTTCCCCCACACATAGCGTTTTACTTTTAGGCCATAAAGTTGAATTTTGGTCTCATGTGACCAGATCACCTTCTTCCACATGTTTGCTGTGTCCTCCACATGGCTTCTCACAAACTACAAACAGGACTTCTTATGACTTTCTTTCTCCAATGTCTTTCTTCTTGTCACTCTTCCATAAAGGGCAGATTTGTGGAGAACACGACTAATAGTTGTCCCGTGGACAGATTCTCCCACCTGAGCTGTGGATCTCTGCAGCTCCTCCAGAGTTACCATGGACCTCTTGGCTCTTCTCTGATGAATGCTCTCCTTGCCCGGCATGGTCAGTTTAGGTGGACGGCCATGTCTTGGTAGGTTTGTAGTTGTGCCATACTCTTTCCATTTTCCGATGATGGATTGAACAGAGCTCCAGGGCCGCCATCAGGGGGGTACAGGCATTACACCTGTAAGGGGCCCGTCTGTCTCCAGGGGCCCCGACAATCAGCCAGCCGAGCAGAGAAAAAAAGAGATCACAGAACTTCGCTAGCACCCCCTCCCCCTCCTTATCAGCTGGTGAGGTGTAGTGTAAACATGAATGAAGAGAAGAGTTTCGGAGAGGAAACATGAGATCAGTAATGTAATGTTCCCCATCCCCCCCCAGAGAGAGAGGATGGGGGAGGAGAGAAAGCTTGCAGGGATTACACTCATCTCTGCTAATGTTCTCTGCTTATCCATCCCTGCGGAGGCAGAGCCTGAGGATTTGCTGCACTGTGATTGGGCAAGACAGAGCCAGGGGGAGTGGCAAGCTCGTGGACACCAAAAACAGAGTGCAGCATGGAAGGTAAGTGGCCCCCGTGTGCTGCTTATCTCCTTCTTCATGGATGGGACACCCTAAGACCCCTTTCACCACTTCCACCACCTCCGTCAGTGATAAGGCAGTGCTATTTTTAGGGCTGCTTTACCGTCATTTTAGCAGCGCTATTCGGCCGCTAGCAGGGCGGTTTTAACCACCCACTAGCGGCGAAAAGGGGCTAAATCTGCCTGCTATTTACCGCCGGAGCGGCGTTTTGCTGGCAGTATAGCAGCACTGCCCCATTGATTTCAATGAGGATGAGCGGTGGAGGATCGGTGAGTTCATCGCTCCCTTCACCACTCCAAAGAAGCTGCCTTGAGGACTTTTTCTGACGCCCTGCCAGCGCACCGCTCCGGTGTGAAGGTCCTCTGACTAGGTGTAAGAGTGTTAAAATAAAAGTGGGTGCACCGAAGAACTCGGTGGGATGGTCAGTGGGCGGGCCCTGGAGAATGTTGGGGGTCAGGCCCCAGGGGGCCCAGGCCTAAAGCTGTGTAAGGGGCCCCACAATTTCTGATGGCTGCCCTGCAGAGCTCCATGAGATGTTCAAAGCTTGGAGATTTTTTTTATAACCTGACCCTGCTTTATACTTCTCCACAACTTTATCCCTGACCTGTCTGGTGTGTTCATTGGCCTTCATGATGCTGTTTGCTTACTAAGGTTCTCTAACAAACCTCTGAGGGTTCCACAGAACAGCTGTATTTATACTGAGATGAAATGACACACAGGTGGACTCTACTTACTAATCAGGTTAATTCCAAAGGCAATTGGCTCCTCTAGATTTTAGTTAGGGGTATCGGAGTAAAGGGGGCTGAATACAAATGCCCTCCCCCCTCCCCCCACACTTTTCACATATTTATTTGTATCATTTATCATTTTCCTTCCACTTCACAATTATGTGACACTTTGTGTTGGTCTATCACATAAAATCCCAATAAAATACAGCTATTACCTTTTGTACCCCCCCCCCCCCCTTCCTTTTAGAATGAGCCGGGCCCTCCCGTCCCTTCTGTATTGAACTATAATTGTGTCCCCCCCCCCTCTACATTGTAAAGTGCTGCGTAATCTGTTGGCGATATATAAATCGTGTATAATAATAATAATAATTTATGTTTTTGGTTGTAACATGACAAAATGTGGACAATTTCAAGGGGTGTGAATACTTTTTCAAGGCACTGTATATAAATGTATGTGTAGTTATACATATGTCATACTAAACGACCCTTTTATGTATCCAGTTTGCTGCTGTAGTTTTTCTCCGTCCGTCCTGATGAAGCAGTGATGGGAAACACGTTGACTGATGAAGATTATTCTCCACAGGCTACTATGTTGTAAGTTATGAGTAATAACGATGTACTTTCTTTACATTAGTGATATGATATGTGAGAAAATAGTTGCAGATGGTACTTGGTGTACTGTAGTGGTACCGGTTTTATGACCTATAATAGGTCCAAATGTCTTTCTAACAAGTTCCCACCCATTGTACATTTACTGGGGGGGGGGGGGGGAAAGTGGCATGGCAGGCTAAACCACGTAACCCATACATCACTTAGACCATGCTCACTGGTGCACTGACCATTGTGTCTACTGGACACAGCGGATTTCGGATCTCTGTAACTGGCCTCCTCAAGCAGCCGGGATGTCACATGATCACTATGTGGTCACATGATCTCAGTGACAACACAACGTTATGAATGGGTTTATAATTCATATTCACAGCTATCACAGCAATCAGGTGACCGGGAAATGGGGGTCCCCGGGGTCACGATCACTAGTAAGAGACTCGGAGCTCTTGGTGAGCGCCCCCCCCCCCCCCCCTGGTCCCTGTGCAGCATGCTCCCAGTATAAAGAGACATAGACATATATGCAGCCCATGGAAATACACCCACTTCTGTGAGTTCACATGGATGTGTATGCTAGGCGGGAAGGAGTTAAAGTATAACTAATGGCAAAACTTTTTTTGTTTTTTTTAAAGTTTTGGATGAAGTGGAGAGGGATTTGACCCTCTGTCCATTTTTATTGCTGTCTGGGCCTCCTTTAGGGAGATTCACCATCTCTCTTTTTTGTGTCCTGTTTACCACAATCACCAAGAGTGAAAAATAAAATAAAATCCAGTGGTCACCAGAACAGGAAGACAGGGAAATCTTCCAATGGGGACAGTAGTTCTGGTGACAACCAGGGATTTCCTCTCACTTCCTGTTTTGGCTCTGGGACAGGAAGTGAAGGGAAAATCTCCCCAATGGGAAGAAGATGGCAAAAAAAAACAAAAAAACTGATGGGGTTTTTTTTCTACCTAAAATGGAAAAAAAAACGTTTTGCATTTTGTTACACTTTAAAAAAATGAAGATATACTTTATAGGGCTTGGATACAGGCAGGGGCGTTGCTAGGTCTACAAAATATCTGGGGCTAGAGCCAATAGCAGCGTAGTAAAGAAAGTCATAAGCTTGGGCGGGCATACACATGTATGTACAGTAATATATGTGTGTGTATCTATATCCCAGAGAGCCCCCCACTTACATCAGGATCCCCAGAGAGCCCCCCACTTACATCAGGATCCCCAGAGAGCCCCCCACTTACATCAGGATCCCCAGAGAGCCCCCCACTTACATCAGGGTCCCCAGAGAGCCCCCCTTACATCAGGGTCCCCAGAGAGCCCCCCACTTACATCAGGATCCCCAGAGAGCCCCCCCTTGACATCAGGATCCCCAGAGAGACCTCCCACTTACATCAGGGTCCCTAGGAACCCCCCTTACATCAGGATCCCCAGAGAGCCTCCCCCTTACATCAGGGTCCCCAGAGAGCCCCCCACTTACATCAGGATCCCCAGAGAGCCTCCCCCTTACATCAGGATCCCCAGGGAGACCTCCCACTTACATCAGGATCCCCAGAGAGCCCCCCTTACATCAGGATCCCAGGGAGACCTCCCACTTACATCAGGATCCCCAGAGAGCCTCCTCCTTGCATCAGGGTTCCCAGAGAGCCCCCCACTTACATCAGGATCCCCAGAGAGCCCCCCTTACATCAGGATCCCCAGAGAGACCTCCCACTTACATCAGGATCCCCAGAGAGCCCCCCACTTACATCAGGATCCCCAGAGAGCCTCCTCCTTGCATCAGGGTCCCCAGAGAGCCCCCACTTACATCAGGATCCCCAGAGAGCCCCCTTACATCAGGATCCCCAGAGAGCCCCCCACTTACATCAGGATCCCCAGAGAGCCTCCCCCTTACATCAGGGTCCCCAGAGAGCCCCCTTACATCAGGGTCCCCAGAGAGCCCCCCACTTACATCAGGATCCCCAGAGAGCCCCCCCTTACATCAGGATCCCCAGAGAGACCTCCCACTTACATCCAGGGTCCCTAGGGAACCCCCCTTACATCAGGATCCCCAGAGAGCCTCCCCCTTGCATCAGGGTCCCCAGAGAGCCCCGCACTTACATCAGGATCCCCAGAGAGCCTCCCCCTTACATCAGGATCCCCAGGGAGACCTCCACTTACATCAGGATCCCCAGAGAGCCCCCCCTTACATCAGGATCCCCAGGGAGACCTCCCACTTACATCAGGATCCCCAGAGAGCCTCCTCCTTGCATCAGGGTCCCAGAGAGCCCCCCACTTACATCAGGATCCCCAGAGAGCCCCCCTTACATCAGGATCCCCAGAGAGACCTCCACTTACATCAGGATCCCCAGAGAGCCCTCCCACTTACATCAGGATCCCCAGAGAGCCCCCCACTTACATCAGGATCCCCAGAGAGCCTCCTCCTTGCATCAGGGTCCCCAGAGAGCCTCCCCTTACATCAGGATCCCCAGAGAGCCCCCCACTTACATCAGGATCCCCAGAGAGCCCCCCTTACATCAGGGTCCCCAGAGAGCCCCCCACTTACATCAGGATCCCCAGAGAGCCCCCCCTTACATCAGGATCCCCAGAGAGACCTCCCACTTACATCAGGGTCCCTAGGGAACCCCCCTTACATCAGGATCCCCAGAGAGCCTCCCCCTTGCATCAGGGTCCCCAGAGAGCCCCCCACTTACATCAGGATCCCCAGAGAGCCTCCCCCTTACATCAGGATCCCCAGGGAGACCTCCCACTTACATCAGGATCCCCAGAGAGCCCCCCTTACATCAGGATCCCCAGGGAGACCTCCCACTTACATCAGGATCCCCAGAGAGCCTCCTCCTTGCATCAGGGTCCCCAGAGAGACCCCCCACTTACATCAGGATCCCCAGAGAGCCCCCCTTACATCAGGATCCCCAGAGAGACCTCCCACTTACATCAGGATCCCCAGAGAGCCCCCCACTTACATCAGGATCCCCAGAGAGCCTCCTCTTACATCAGGATCCCCAGAGAGCCCCCCACTTACATCAGGATCCCCAGAGAGCCTCCCCCTTACATCAGGATCCCCAGAGAGCCTCCCCCTTACATCAGGATCCCCAGAGAGCCCCCCACTTACATCAGGATCCCCAGAGAGCCTCCCCCTTACATCAGGATCCCCAGAGAGCCTCCCCCTTACATCAGGATCCCCAGAGAGCCTCCCCCTTACATCAGGATCCCCAGAGAGCCTCCCCCTTACATCAGGATCCCCAGAGAGCCCCCCACTTACATCAGGATCCCCAGAGAGCCCTCCCACTTACATCAGGATCCCCAGAGAGCCCCCCTTACATCAGGATCCCCAGAGAGCCCCCCCTTACATCAGGGTCCCCAGAGAGCCCCCCTTACATGAGGGTCCCCAGAGAGCCCCCCTTACATCAGGATTCCCAGAGAGCCCCCCTTACATCAGGATCCCCAGAGAGCCCCCCCTTACATCAGGGTCCCCAGAGAGCCCCCCACTTACATCAGGGTCCCCAGAGAGCCCCCCACTTACATCAGGATCCCCAGAGAGCCCCCCACTTACATCAGAGTCCCCAGAGAGCCCTCCCACTTACATCAGGATCCCCAGATAGACTCCCCCTTAAATTAGGGTCCCCAGAGAGCCCCCCTTACATCAGGATCCCCAGAGAACCTCCCCTCCCCTTGGGGACCCCTGTAGAGACTCAGGGCTATGGACCCCAGATTCAGGGCTATAGCCCAAAAAGCCACCCCTAGTGACGCCACTGGATACAGGTAAGTTGAATCACCTATATACACTAGACTTGTGCAATTCGTTTCATTCCAAATTGTTTTTTTTAATGGATTTCAACAAATGTATTAATTCTGAAATATCCAAATGAATGAAAACCCGTTTAACGAATCTTTCCAAATATTTGTAAATTAGAATATTCAAAAGTTCAGAAATTCCAAAATCTGAAATAATAACTAATAATAACTATTACATTCTAGGGATTGGAATTTCCTTTCACATTTGGCTGTTAGTGAGCGGAACGAATCCGAATTTATCCAAAGCTACGAATTATCCGAAATAACGAATTATCCGAAATAACGAATTATCCGAAATAACGAATTTATCCGAAATAACGAATTATCCGAAATAACGAATTATCCGAAATAACGAATTTATCCGAAATAACGAATTATCCGAAATAACGAATTTATCCGAAATAACGAATTTATCCGAAATAACGAATTATCCGAAGCTACAAATTATCCGAAGCTACGAATTATCCGAAATAACGAATTATCCGAAATAACAAAATTATCCGAAAATAACGAATGTCGCATCTAAACAAATGGAACAGAACAAATAATAATAATAAATAATAAATAATAATAAAAACTTTGTATTATTATTATTTATTATTATTTGTTCTGTTCTATTTGTTTAGATGCGACATTCGTTATTTCGGATAATTCGTTATTTCGGATAATTCATAACTTCGGATAAATTCGGACTCGTTCCGCTCACTAACAGCCAAATGTGAAAGGAAATTCCAATCCCTAGAATGTAATAGTTATTATTAGTTAGTTACTTTATTCTTTCCAACTTTCCAAATTTCTTTCTTCTTTTCGGATTTTAGAATTTTGAAATTTACGAATTGGGATCACAATGAATGACCCGAAAAACAGAATATTATTGTGTGTAGAATAAATCAGAGGAAGATGGGGGTGGGGATATATAGGTGATGATGTGGCCACCAACTCCCCAATGTGGCCGGTGCAGAAAGCCGCCTCCTCTGTATTCCCTCCTATCCCCTCCTGTTCTTTCATTGGTGTTTTGTGGTCACATGACTATCCTGCAAGGAGGATAAATTGGCCAATCCCTCTTCCCCATCTTCCCCATCTGCCCCCCCCCCCCCCCCCTGGGTTTTTTCTTCATCAGGGCGGTGCAGGGACTTACGGCAAAGTGCTGGGGTGGGCGAGGGTCCAAGTCATAGTCCTGCTCTGGGTATCCATACGAGGGTTTGCCTGGATTCCGGGGCTGCTTACGTTTGATCTGGGCGTATTCTGCATTACGACCCGCGGGGGGCGCCTCAGGATAATAACTGCCAGTAAACAGAGACATCATGAGAAGATGAAGAACAATAGACACATAATAATTGTAAAACAACGATTAAAGCGCACATAATCCCGACCAATCAACGGCTCTTATTTGCTCCCTTTTGTCCCCCGAGAGATCCAATCAAAAGCATTTTGTTATATACTCTATATTCCCAAAAGTATTGGGACGCCTGCCTTTACACGCACATGAACTTTAATGACCTCCCAGTCTTCGTCCGGAGGGGTCAATATTGAGTTGGCTCCGCCCTTTTCATGTATAACAGCTTCAACTCTTCTGGGAAGGCCGTCCACAAGGTTTAGGAGGGTGTCTATGGGAATGTTTGACCATTCTTCCAGAAGAGCATTTGTGAGGTCAGGCACTGATGTTGGATGAGAAGGCCTGGCTCACAGTCTCCGCTCTAATTCATCCCAAAGGTGTTCTATGGGGTTGAGGTCAGGACTCTGTGCAGGCCAGTCAAGTTCCTCCACCCCAAACTCGCTCATCCATGTCTTTATGGACCTTGCTTTGTGCACTGGTCCAATCCATTTGGTGGAGGGGGGATTATGGTGTGGGGGGAGGGGGGATTATGGTGTGGGGTGGAGGGGGATTATGGTGTGGGGTGGAGGGGGGATTATGATGTGGGGGGGAGGGGGGATTATGGTGTGGGGTGGAGGGGGGATTATGGGGGGGAGGGGGATTATGGTGTGGGATGGAGGGGGGATTATGGTGTGGGGGGAGGGGGATTATGGTGTGGGGTGGAGGGGGGATTATGATGTGGGGGGGAGGGGGGATTATGGTGTGGGGGTTGTGTTTCAGGGGTTGGGCTTGACCCCTTAGTTCCAGTGAAGGAAACTCTTAAGGTGTCAGCATACCAAGACATTTTGGACAATTTCATGGTCCCAACTTTGTGGGAGGAGTTTGGGGACGGCCCCTTCGTATTCCATGGCTGCCCACCAGTGCACAAAGCAAGGTCCATAAAGACATGGATGAGCGAGTTTGGGGTGGAGGAACTTGACTGGCCTGCACAGAGTCCTGACCTCAACCCCAATAAAACAACTTTGGGATGTATTGACCCCTATATTACAAATTCCTCCCCCCCAACCTTGGTCATCCATGTCTTTATGGACCTTGCTTTGTGCTCTGAATGGTCAAACCTTCCCATAGACACCCTCCTAAACCTTGTGGACGGCCTTCCCAGAAGAGTTGAAGCTGTTATAGCTGCAAAGGGCGGAGCCAACTCAATATTGAACCCTCAGGACTAAGACTGGGATGTCATTATCCGCTTGCCGACCAGCCACCAGTTATACTGGGCTCGTAGTACACGGCATTAGTACAGTGACAGTGCATATTTTTTAGCGCCGATCACTGTAATAATGTCACTGGTTCCCAAAAAAGTTTAAAAAATTTCAGTTAGGTGTCCGATTTGTCTGCCGCAATGTCGCAGTCCCGCTTAAAAATCGCTGATCACCGCCATTACTAGTAAAAAAATATATAAAAGATAAAAATGCCATAAAATGTATCCCATAGTTTGTAGATGTGATAACTTTTGCGCAAAATTATCAATAAATGCTCTTTGAGATTTTTTTTTTATGTAGCAGAATAAAAATTGGCCGAAATTGATGAAGAAATTCGATTTCAAATACCACCAAAAGTAACGTCTATTTGGGGAGACAAATTGTGTTTGGGTACAACGCCGCACGACCGCGCAATTGTCAGTGAAAGCGACTTAGTGCCAAATTGTAAAAAGTGCTCTGGTCAGGAGGGGGGTAAAATCTTCCGGGACTGAAGCGGTTATTGTAGAAAATATAAAATAATGTATTTGGGTGGTAAAAATCTGAAGTCAATCTATAGACTGGGGGGAGAACCTCTGGGGGGATCTAGGATGGAAAAGGACCTGGGGGTCCTAGTAGATGATAGGCTCAGCAATGACATGCAATGCCAAGCTGCTGCTAACAAAGCAAACAGAATATTGGCATTAAAAGGGGATCAACTCCAGAGATAAAACGATAATTCTCCCGCTCTACAAGACTCTGGTCCGGCCGCACCTGGAGTATGCTGTCCAGTTCTGGGCACCAGTCCTCAGGAAGGATGTACTGGAAATGGAGCGACTACAAAGAAGGGCAACAAAGCTAATAAAGGGTCTGGAGGATCTTAGTTATGAGGAAAGGTTGTGAGCTCTGAACTTATTCTCTCTGGAGAAGAGACGCTTGAGAGGGGATATGATTTCATTATATAAATACCGGACTGGTGACCCCACAATATATAAATACCGGACTGGTGACCCCACAATATATAAATACCGGACTGGTGACCCCACAATATACAAATACCAGACTGGTGACCCCACAATATATAAATACCGGACTGGTGACCCCACAATATACAAATACCGGACTGGTGACCCCACAATATACAAATACCGGACTGGTGACCCCACAATATACAAATACCGGACTGGTGACCCCACAATATATAAATACCGGACTGGTGACCCCACAATATATAAATACCGGACTGGTGACCCCACAATATACAAATACCGGACTGGTGACCCCACAATATACAAATACCGGACTGGTGACCCCACAATATACAAATACCGGACTGGTGACCCCACAATATATAAATACCGGACTGGTGACCCCCCAATATATAAATACCGGACTGGTGACCCCACAATATACAAATACCGGACTGGTGACCCCACAATATACAAATACCGGACTGGTGACCCCACAATATATAAATACCGGACTGGTGACCCCACAATATACAAATACCGGACTGGTGACCCCACAATATATAAATACCAGACTGGTGACCCCACAATATATAAATACCGGACTGGTGACCCCACAATATACAAATACCGGACTGGTGACCCCACAATATATAAATACCAGGACTGGTGGACCCCACAATATATAAATACCGGACTGGTGACCCCACAATATATAAATACCAGACTGGTGACCCCACAATATACAAATACCGGACTGGTGACCCCACAATATACAAATACCGGACTGGTGACCCCACAATATATAAATACCGGACTGGTGACCCCACAATATACAAATACCGGACTGGTGACCCCACAATATATAAATACTGGACTGGTGACCCCACAATATATAAATACCGGACTGGTGACCCCACAATATACAAATACCGGACTGGTGACCCCACAATATACAAATCCTGGACTGGTGACCCCACAATATACAAATACCGGACTGGTGACCCCACAATATACAAATACCGGACTGGTGACCCCACAATATATAAATACTGGACTGGTGACCCCACAATATACAAATACCGGACTGGTGACCCCACAATATATAAATACTGGACTGGTGACCCCACAATATATAAATACCGGACTGGTTACCCCACAATATACAAATACCGGACTGGTGACCCCACAATATATAAATACCGGACTGGTGACCCCACAATATATAAATACCGGACTGGTGACCCCACAATATATAAATACCGGACTGGTGACCCCACAATATATAAATACCGGACTGGTGACCCCACAATATACAAATACCGGACTGGTGACCCCACAATATATAAATACCGGACTGGTGACCCCACAATATACAAATACCGGACTGGTGACCCCACAATATACAAATACCGGACTGGTGACCCCACAATATATAAATACCGGACTGGTGACCCCACAATATATAAATACCGGACTGGTGACCCCACAATATACAAATACCGGACTGGTGACCCCACAATATACAAATACCGGACTGGTGACCCCACAATATATAAATACCGGACTGGTGACCCCACAATATACAAATACCGGACTGGTGACCCCACAATATATAAATACCGGACTGGTGACCCCACAATATATAAATACTGGACTGGTGACCCCACAATATACAAATACCGGACTGGTGACCCCACAATATATAAATACTGGACTGGTGACCCCACAATATATAAATACCGGACTGGTTGACCCCACAATATACAAATACCGGACTGGTGACCCCACAATATATAAATACCGGACTGGTGACCCCACAATATATAAATACCGGACTGGTGACCCCACAATATATAAATACCGGACTGGTGACCCCCAATATATAAATACCGGACTGGTGACCCCACAATATACAAATACCGGACTGGTGACCCCACAATATACAAATACCGGACTGGTGACCCCACAATATATAAATACCGGACTGGTGACCCCACAATATACAAATACCGGACTGGTGACCCCACAATATATAAATACCAGACTGGTGACCCCACAATATATAAATACCGGACTGGTGACCCCACAATATACAAATACCGGACTGGTGACCCCACAATATATAAATACCAGACTGGTGACCCCACAATATATAAATACCGGACTGGTGACCCCACAATATATAAATACCAGACTGGTGACCCCACAATATATAAATACCGGACTGGTGACCCCACAATATATAAATACCGGACTGGTGACCCCACAATATACAAATACCGGACTGGTGACCCCACAATATACAAATACCGGACTGGTGACCCCACAATATACAAATACCGGACTGGTGACCCCACAATATATAAATACCGGACTGGTGACCCCACAATATACAAATACCGGACTGGTGACCCCACAATATACAAATACCGGACTGGTGACCCCACAATATATAAATACCGGACTGGTGACCCCACAATATATAAATACCGGACTGGTGACCCCACAATATATAAATACCAGACTGGTGACCCCACAATATATAAATACCGGACTGGTGACCCCACAATATATAAATACCGGACTGGTGACCCCACAATATACAAATACCGGACTGGTGACCCCACAATATATAAATACCGGACTGGTGACCCCACAATATACAAATACCGGACTGGTGACCCCACAATATATAAATACCGGACTGGTGACCCCACAATATACAAATACCAGACTGGTGACCCCACAATATACAAATACCAGACTGGTGACCCCACAATATACAAATACCGGACTGGTGACCCCACACTATAGAAATAGCGGACTGGTGACCCCACATTATATACAAATACCGGACTGGTGACCCCACAATAGGGAGAAAACGTTTTCGCAGAAGAGAGTTTAATAAGACTCGTGGCCACTCATTACAATTAGAAGAAAAGAGGTTTAACCTTAAACTACGTAGAGGGTTCTTTACTGTAAGAGCGGCAAGGATGTGGAATTCCCTTCCACAGGCGGTGGTCTCAGCGGGGAGCATTGATAGCTTCAAGAAACTATTAGATAATCACCTGAATGACCACAATATACAGGGATATACAATGTAATACTGACACATAATCACACACATAGGTTGGACTTGATGGACTTGTGTCTTTTCAGCCTCACCTACTACGTAACCGCGCCATAGGCAGTGCGGCTCTGTTGTTCTGGGGGGGGGGGGGGGGGGGGGGGGGGGGGGGCATGGACACCCTCCCAAGACATGCCTCCCACGTGCCCCCCTGGGATCGCTGTGTCACAGATCGAGGTAAAAGGCCAATCACAGCTGATCACATGTAAATAAACATGTCGGTTATCGGCATTCCTTTCCTTATGCGCTGTCACAGTGTGAGGAAAGGAGGGCCGGTAACCCTCAACTCTGACAGGGAACATGTGCACTGATGATCAGGGCAGCCCCAGCAGTGCCAATCAGTGCCGCCCATCAATGTAGCCTTGTCAGTGACACCTCACCAGTGCCCATCAGTACAGACTCACTGGTGCCCATCAGTACAGCCTCACTGGTGCCCATCAGTACAGCCTCACTGGTGCCCATCAGTACAGCCTCACTGGTGCCCATCAGTACAGCCTCACTGGTGCCCATCAGTACAGCCTCACTGGTGCCCATCAGTACAGCCTCACTGGTGCCCATCAGTACAGCCTCACTGGTGCCCATCAGTACAGCCTCACTGGTGCTCATCAGTACAGCCTCACTGGTGCCCATCAGTACAGCCTCACTGGTGCCCATCAGTACAGCCTCACTGGTGCCCATCAGTACAGACTCATCAGTGCCCATCAGTACAGACTCACTGGTGCCCATCAGTACAGACTTATCAGTACCCATCAGTACAGCCTCACTGGTGCCCATCAGTACAGCCTCACTGGTGCCCATCAGTACAGCCTCACTGGTGCCCATCAGTACAGCCTCACTGGTGCCCATCAGTACAGACTTATCAGTACCCATCAGTACAGACTCACTGGTGCCCATCAGTACAGCCTCACTGGTGCCCATCAGTACAGCCTCACTGGTGCCCATCAGTACAGCCTCACTGGTGCCCATCAGTACAGCCTCACTGGTGCCCATCAGTACAGACTTACTGGTGCCCATCAGTACAGACTCATCAGTGCCCATCAGTACAGACTTACTGGTGCCCATCAGTACAGCCTCACTGGTGCCCATCAGTACAGACTCACTGGTGCCCATCAGTACAGCCTCACTGGTGCCCATCAGTACAGACTCACTGGTGCCCATCAGTACAGACTCACTGGTGCCCATCAGTACAGACTTATCAGTACCCATCAGTACAGACTCACTGGTGCCCATCAGTACAGACTCACTGGTGCCCATCAGTACAGCCTCACTGGTGCCCATCAGTACAGCCTCACTGGTGCCCATCAGTACAGCCTCACTGGTGCCCATCAGTACAGACTTACTGGTGCCCATCAGTACAGACTCATCAGTGCCCATCAGTACAGACTCACTGGTGCCCATCAGTACAGACTTATCAGTACCCATCAGTACAGCCTCACTGGTGCCCATCAGTACAGCCTCACTGGTGCCCATCAGTACAGCCTCACTGGTGCCCATCAGTACAGCCTCACTGGTGCCCATCAGTACAGCCTCACTGGTGCCCATCAGTACAGCCTCACTGGTGCCCATCAGTACAGACTCATCAGTGCCCATCAGTACAGCCTCACTGGTGCCCATCAGTACAGCCTCACTGGTGCCCATCAGTACAGCCTCACTGGTGCCCATCAGTACAGCCTCACTGGTGCCCATCAGTACAGACTCACTGGTGCCAATCAGTACAGACTCATCAGTGCCCATCAGTACAGACTCACTGGTGCCCATCAGTACAGACTCACTGGTGCCCATCAGTACAGCCTCACTGGTGCCCATCAGTACAGCCTCACTGGTGCCCATCAGTACAGACTCACTGGTGCCCATCAGTACAGCCTCACTGGTGCCCATCAGTACAGCCTCACAGGTGCCCATCAGTACAGCCTCACCAGTGCCCATCAGTACAGCCTCACCGGTGCCCATCAGTACAGACTCACTGGTGCCCATCAGTACAGACTCATCAGAGCCCATCAGTACAGCCTCACTGGTGCCCATCAGTACAGACTCATCAGTGCCCATCAGTACAGCCTCACTGGTGGCCATCAGTACAGCCTCACTGGTGCCCATCAGTACAGACTCACTGGTGCCCATCAGTACAGCCTCACTGGTGCCCATCAGTACAGACTCATCAGTGCCCATCAGTACAGACTCACTGGTGCCCATCAGTACAGCCTCACTGGTGCCCATCAGTACAGACTCACTGGTGCCAATCAGTACAGACTCATCAGTGCCCATCAGTACAGACTCACTGGTGCCCATCAGTACAGACTCACTGGTGCCCATCAGTACAGCCTCACTGGTGCCCATCAGTACAGACTCACTGGTGCCCATCAGTACAGCCTCACTGGTGCCCATCAGTACAGACTCATCAGTGCCCATCAGTACAGACTCATCAGAGCCCATCAGTACAGCCTCACTGGTGCCCATCAGTACAGCCTCACTGGTGCCCATCAGTACAGACTCATCAGTGCCCTTCAGTGAAGAAGAAAAATTATTTATTTGCAACATTTTGTAACAGAAACTAAGAAAAGTGTTTTTTTTTTTCAAAATGTTTGGCCTTTCTTTATTTATTTACCAAACAATAAAAAAAACAAACAAAAAAAAAGCAATGGTGGTTAAACCGCAGTAAAAGAAATCTCTATTTGTGTAAACAAAATGATAACAATGTCATATAGTTACAATGTTGTATGACCGCGTAATTGTCATTTAAAGTGTGAGAGCGCTGGAAGCCGAACATTGGACTGGTGGGCAGAAGGGGGGGAGGGGGGGGAGAAAGTCCCCGGTATTGAAGGGGTTAAGAGTATTTGAACTGAGGCGACTGAGACCTCCGATGTTAAACTTAGTAAGTAACAAATATGTGTAAACCTCCCCCTCCCCCTCCCACATCACGGAAACAAAACTTACGTTGGCCTCTCTGGCGCGTTCCTGGCCGCGGCTCTCTGCGGGGATCGTGGCGGGATATTCGACTTTATTAAGAAAGGAGATAAATGAAGAGATTACAAATTAGAAAGTAAAGAGATACATTCAATTAAGAAAAAGAGACAAGAGATGATTAATATTTAGTCCATAATGCAGAACTCTGCTTTTCAGGAAGACGTGGAGACGTCAGGTGATAACGAATGAGATCAGAAATGATCGATTCCTACAAAACACGATCGAAAGGAAAACTCCGGACTAATTAAAGGTGGGATTCTGATCCTAATGGTGGGGCTTTAATATACAACCCGAGATCTAACACTGGACTCCGGTACCCCCTTCCCCACCCGGGCACCCCCCTTGTGGGCTGTCACAATAGGCGTTGGGTAGTTGGGTCTTCCTCCAGATATCTGGGTGATCTATAGAAGGTGTCGTTATATTGCCCACATGTCAAACCTAAAGTCACCAATCTGGTGTAGCGGGGGGGGGGGGGGGGGACTTTGAAGGGCACATAAGTTGTGGCACCAGATAGAAGAACAAAATAATATAAAAAAGTATAAAGTTTTTTGGAGAAAAGTTAAAAACACATATGAACACACTGGGGGGGGGATTTACTAAAACTGGAGAGTGCAAAATCTAGAAACGAATCAGCCAGTGGCGGCCCGTCCATTAGGGGAGCCAGAGGCGCCGCCCCCTCTATCCACAGCCGCCACCCCCTCCACCTTCTAGTGATGCAATGCTTTATCCATCGCTGCCGCCACCCCCTATTCATGCGTCCGGCCCCTTTCAGGGCACCTGAATTACAGCAACTCTAATAAGCTTCAGTATAGGGTGGTCTCCGGTCGCAGAGCATTGCACTACGAGCCCACCCAGGTGTTACAACAGCAAATGAATATTCGCTGTTGCAACACTGATCCTCCTCTCCGCCAATCGGGAAGCAGGTCTGATACCCGTCAGTTGATTGGCTAAAAGGACAGGTGATTGGACGCCTAGGAGGAGGGCAGGAGGCGCACGGCAGAAGTGAGGAGGAGGGAGGAGGAGAAGACACAGGACCCCCTACCCGATGCCCTAATGCTCGCCATAGCCTGATGTCCACCAATCCCCGCCGCTCCTTGATGTCCACCGATCCCTGCCGCTCCTTGATGTCCGCCGATCCCTGCCGCTCCTTGATGTCCGCCACTGCTCGATCTCCGCCGCTCCTTGATGTCAGCCAATCCCCGCCGCTCCTTGATGTCCGCCGATCCCTGCCGCTCCTTGATGTCCGCCACTGCTCGATCTCCGCCGCTCCTTGATGTCAGCCAATCCCCGCCGCTCCTTGATGTCCGCCGATCCCTGCCGCTCCTTGATGTCCGCCACTGCTCGATCTCCGCCGCTCCTTGATGTCAGCCAATCCCCGCCGCTCCTTGATGTCTGCCACTGCTCGATCTCCGCCGCTCCTTGATGTCAGCCAATCCCCGCCACCCCTTGATGTCTGCCACTGCTCGATCTCCGCCACTCCTTGATGTCAGCCAATCCCTGCCGCTCCTTGATATCCGCCACTGCTCGATCCCTGCCACTCCTTGATATCCACCACTGCTCGATCTCTGCTGCTTTTTGATGTCCGCCAATCCCCGCCGCTCCTTGATGTCAGCCACTGCTCGATCTCTGCTGCTTTTTGATGTCCGCAAATCCCTGCCGCTCCTTGATATCCGCCACTGCTCGATCCCTGCCACTCTTTGATGTCCGCCACTGCTCGATCCCTGCCACTCCTTGATATCCGCCACTGCTCGATCCCCGCCGCTCCTTGATGTCAGCCAATCCCCGCCACCCCTTGATGTCCGCCACTGCTCAATCCCCGCCGCTCCTTGATGTCAGCCAATCCCCGCCACCCCTTGATGTCCGCCACTGCTCGATCCTCGCCGCTCCTTGATGTCAGCCAATCCCCGCCACCCCTTGATGTCCGCCACTGCTCGATCCCCGCCGCTCCTTGATGTCCGCCACTGCTCGATCTCCGCCGCTCCTTGATGTCAGCCAATCCCCGCCGCTCCTTGATGTCTGCCACTGCTCGATCTCCGCCGCTCCTTGATGTCAGCCAATCCCCGCCACCCCTTGATGTCTGCCACTGCTCGATCTCCGCCACTCCTTGATGTCAGCCAATCCCTGCCGCTCCTTGATATCCGCCACTGCTCGATCCCTGCCACTCCTTGATATCCACCACTGCTCGATCTCTGCTGCTTTTTGATGTCCGCCAATCCCCGCCGCTCCTTGATGTCAGCCACTGCTCGATCTCTGCTGCTTTTTGATGTCCGCAAATCCCTGCCGCTCCTTGATATCCGCCACTGCTCGATCCCTGCCACTCTTTGATGTCCGCCACTGCTCGATCCCTGCCACTCCTTGATATCCGCCACTGCTCGATCCCCGCCGCTCCTTGATGTCAGCCAATCCCCGCCACCCCTTGATGTCCGCCACTGCTCAATCCCCGCCGCTCCTTGATGTCAGCCAATCCCCGCCACCCCTTGATGTCCGCCACTGCTCGATCCTCGCCGCTCCTTGATGTCAGCCAATCCCCGCCACCCCTTGATGTCCGCCACTGCTCGATCCTCGCCGCTCCTTGATGTCAGCCAATCCCCGCCACCCCTTGATGTCCGCCACTGCTCGATCCTCGCCGCTCCTTGATGTCAGCCAATCCCCGCCACCCCTTGATGTCCGCCACTGCTCGATCCTCGCCGCTCCTTGATGTCAGCCAATCCCCGCCACTGCTCGATCCTCGCCGCTCCTTGATGTCAGCCAATCCCCGCCACTGCTCGATCCTCGCCGCTCCTTGATGTCAGCCAATCCCCGCCACCCCTTGATGTCCGCCACTGCTCGATCCCCGCCGCTCCTTGATGTCAGCCAATCCCCGCCACCCCTTGATGTCTGCCACTGCTCGATCCCCGCCGCTCCTTGATGTCAGCCAATCCCCGCCACTGCTCGATCTCTGCCGCTCCTTGATGTCAGCCAATCCCCGCCGCTCCTTGATGTCCACCACTGCTCAATCCCCGCCACTCCATTATGTCCGCCCCTGCCCAATCCCTGCCGCAGCCTGATGTCCGCCACTGCTCGATCCCCTGCCGCTCCTTGATGTCCGATCCCCGCCGCAGCCTAATGTCCGCCGCTGCCCGATCCCCACTGCTGCCCGCTGCCTAGATGGGGTAAGTGGACCGATCCACAGACAGCGAGGGGGGGGTCTTTGAGGTGGCGGGGGGGGGTTGTTTGCTGCCCCCCCAAACAAAAAAACATGAGACACCACTGCAATCAGCTTCCAGGTTTTATTGTCAAAGCTTAATTGGACAAGCTGGAGTTAGAGGCTGATTGGCTGCCATGCACAGCTACATCAGATTTTTTACTCTCCAGTATTAGTAATGTCTAATAGCAATGGTTTAACCTAGATAATCCTCATTAATACTCTCCTTGGTGAAAATAAATCCTCCCCTTTTTTTCTGGGTCAGGCGGCGCTCCTTTGGCGTTTCGTGTGAGTAAAATAGATGCTCTTTGGCTTTCTGTCGCTCTCTGGCCTTCCCCCTGCTGGGGAAATGGCACTCTGTATTCCTTATCATGGAGTAATTATATTCACCGTTTGGTTTTAGTGAATGGGTTTTACCACATAGATTTCATCCACGTTTTTCTCCTGTTGAAGATATATTACCATTCGAAACGCGCTAAATTGTGATATGAGTTCTTCCTTTTTTTTTTCTTGTTCAAACATTTTATTGAAAAATAAGAAAAGGGTTCCAGTACAAAGGTACAGTTCATGGTACAACAGGCATAAATACACAGCAAATTCAAGTCATCATGGATTGAATATGGGGATAGCCATGTATAGATAAAAGGTTACATAACAAGTGATGCGGAAGGATAATCCTCCAGAAAAAGGCATGTAGAAGTAGGCTGAGAGCCTGTGTATAGTCAATATGGCAACAAAAAACTGTGGGGGGGGGGGGATTGGAAGGGATACATAGATAAGGACCCCCTAATTTATGTACAGCAGGGGTACAGCTGTGGGGAAACTACAAATCCCATCATGCCTCTGCCTCTAGGAGTCATGCCAGTGATTGTCAGGGTCTTGAAATGTCTCATGGGACTTGTAGTTTTAAAACAGCTGGAAGGCCGAGGTTGCCTACTCCTGATGTTCAGGATAAAACAAAGGTGGCCATTTGGCGCTCCCATAAGGGGGAGGGGGGTACCAAAGAGCCCAAGACTACTGGGAGACTGCGGATAGGGGTGAGTGGTAAGGGCAGGCCAAGGGGCGAGCCCAATGGGGGGGGGTCTCCAATGAGTGAGGAGAGGCTGTGGAGGAAAACTAGGAAGAGATGGGCAAGAGTACCAAAAAGATGGAGCACCAGAGGACAGAGTAGCTAAAGGAGGCTGGAAGAGGGCCCCTCCTCCAGCCTCCTCAGCCACTCTGTCCTCTGGTGCTTCATCTTTTTGGTACTCTTGCCCATCTCTTCCTAGTTTTCCTCCACAGCCTCTCCTCACTCATTGGAGACCCCCCCATTACTCTTTTTCCCATCTCTTCCTAGACTTTCTCCGCAGCCTCTCCCCACTCATTGGAGACCCCCCCATTACTCTTTTTCCCATCTCTTCCTAGACTTTCTCCGCAGCCTCTCCCCACTCATTGGAGACCCCCCCATTACTCTTTTTCCCATCTCTTCCTAGACTTTCTCCACAGCCTCTCCTCACTTATTGGAGACCCCCCCCATTACTCTTTTTCCCATCTCTTCCTAGTTTTTCTCCGCAGCCTCTCCTCACTTATTGGAGACCCCCCCCCCCATTGGGTAAGGAAGAAAGGCGAGGTAGGGTGAGCAGAGGGGAAGGGAGGAGAGAACTAATAGTGACAGACCCAAGGTGGGGGTAAATAATGGACCACCCAGGGGTTCCAAAGGTGGTATGAGTTCTTATTAGATCGGCGTATGAAGAGACAGGCAGCTGAGAACTTGGTGACTGGAAGCTCAAATATGGAAACAGGTAACACTTTGGGTTATGCCGCCCTCTTCTAAATCGGGGAATATTTCATTCTAAATGACGAAAAAGAGAAGAAGGGCACAACAGACGCATGTGTTGTCTTAAAAAAAAGCCAGCAGAAGCAAGAACTGACGCCTTTTCTTAGCTCTGAGGAAGAGGTTACTTCTCGAAAACGCGTCAGCTCTCTTGTTTCAGCAGCCCAGGGAGGTCCTTGGTTTTTATATTGGACTTTGTATCTCCTTCTGCATTGTGCTTGTACGAATACATTCACAGCCATATGGCTTTGGTGAGTATATACATTTTCATGGTTTCATTAATGAATGGTATGGAAGGCCATGTTTCTCAAGCGTTTTTTCGTTTTTCTGCACAACTTTGAGGCAACCCGTCCTACGGTATTCTAAAATGTAAAAGGCTAAGCTAATAGTTTTACATAATGCAGCACCATCAACACATGCCGTGCACCCAACATTAGAGGCAATTTATTCTTACACACTGGTACTGACTATTATTCCATAGTTTCTCATCTCCTTCAGTTTCTCTCCCCCACCCAGCTAATTGTGACCCCTCCCCCAGTGCTGACACAGAGGGGCAAACAAGGAGCACCCAACATGGGCAATCATAGGTGGCACTGATTGGACACAGCTGGTCACATTGTAATCCAGGAAGTGCCATTTATCGGCTTTTCCTCTATTCGCACTGACAAGGCAAGGAGAGTAGAGTAGAAGAGAGATGATTGGCGGCTCTCCTGACAGGGGGGTCTGCACTGATTATCAGTGCATTGATTATCAGTGCAGACCCACCAGGGATGCCAACCTGTGCCCATCAAGGATGCCAATTAGTGCCCATCAGGGATGCCTGTCAGTGCCGACCATCAGTGCCGCTATCCGTGCTCATCAGTGCCATCTGTAGTTGCCCATCTGTGTGGCCTATCAGTGCCATCTATTAGTGCCCATCAGTGATGCCTATCAGTGCCCATCAGTAATGCATATCAGTGAACATCAGTGCCTTCTATTAGTGCCCATCAGTGCCGCCTATCAGTGCCCATCAGTGCCACCTATTAGTGCCCATCAGTGCCACCTATGATTTCCCATCAGTGCTGCATATCAGTGCTCATCAGTCCTGCCTATCAGTGCCCCTCAGTGCTGTATATTAGTGCCTCATCATCAGTGCCAATCAGTGCCACCTATAAGTGCCTATCAGTGCCCCTTAGTGCCTCATCATCAGTGCCAATCAGTGCCACCTATAAGTACCTATCAGTGCCACCTATTAGTGCCCATCAGTGCCACCTATGATTTCCCATCAGTGCTGCATATCAGTGCTCATCAGTCCTGCCTATCAGTGCCCCTCAGTGCTGTATATTAGTGCCTCATCATCAGTGCCAATCAGTGCCACCTATAAGTGCCTATCAGTGCCCCTTAGTGCCTCATCATCAGTGCCAATCAGTGCCACCTATAAGTACCTATCAGTGACGCCTATCAGTGCCCATCAGTGCTGCATATCAATGAACATCAGTGCCTTCTATTAGTGCCCATTAGTGCCACCTATTAGTGCTCATCAGTGACGCCTATCAGTGCCCATCAGTGCTGCATATCAATGAACATCAGTGCCTTCTATTAGTGCCACCTATTAGTGCCCATCAGTGCTGCATATCAGTGCCATCTATTAGTGCCCATCAGTGAGAGCTGAAAATTGTCCTGGGCAGGAAGGGGGTGAAAGTGCCCGTCATTGAAGTGGTTAAAGACTTGAGCCAATAAAAAGGACAAACCTTTAATATTGAACCCCACACGCCCGGTTACTGGGACAATGCTTACTCCCACTTTTGTTTTCCCGATGCGTAATTAAAAGATAGATACACTGTCTCGGTTATACGAAATACACAATTTATCATGATGAAAGGTTGACACATGTAGTAGTGTAGTTCTCTTGGGTGACGGTGGACAGGACAAGTTGTAGAAGGATGCTCTTAATGACTTATTTGCCACGTTGGTAGGCAGGAAGCTCACTCCCGGGGACACAATTTTGTTCTCCACTCTATGGGCATAGGCCTTGTTTAGAGATGTCTGTACCCCATTTGAATATTGTGTCCTGGGCTAATTAGATTTTAGGAGACATGGCTCAAGGGGTTAACCCTTTCATTCTCTTTTACAGTTTCCCCTACAGTTTTATTACATTAGAAACATTAGGCCACCCATGCATGCACTCTCCAACCCCTCTCAGCCAAACATTCCTGTCCTTGCCAATAGAAAGAGCTGGGGGTAAGAGATAAACAGGGACGTACAAAAAGTGCCACCACCACGTATCTCTTGGGTGACCAAAAGTGGTTGTGAGAGCTTCTTTAACTTACTGATCGGTTCCCTCTGGTAGAAGTTGACTGGGTGATTGTAGACCATCTTCTTCTCACTTTCACTACAGACAGACCCTCCAACACACCTACTGTATAAGTCTTCCCAAATGCATGCTTCTCTTCATTGCTCCACCATAAGAGCTCTTAGTGAATTTGAAATTGGTGCCACAAAGCCCTGCCCCCATTTTACTGATATGTGAATGGCTTCTATGTTATAACACATAAATGAAGTGAGTATCTGACTTGTGTTTCTTCCTTTTGTTAGTTTGAATGTCACTTCTTCATCTGCCCTAGTTTCCTGGGTTCTCCAGAACAGGGGCGATTATAAACTACCAGTAGTTACTTTGCCAGCCAGGGTTTGGTACTTTAGGTCTTTGAGATGAACAGGGCTTGATGCTTTAATAAATTGCTACCTAGGCCTCTCAAAGGGCTTAGCCTTTAGACATTTTCCCTGTGCCAGTCGTGGCTTGAGGTCCCTAGGCAGGCCAGGGTTTGACCTTTTTGGAATCAGTCCCTTGACATGTTGGAACTTGGTCCTTCAGGTGGTTGTCCTTTGGACAGTCAGAGCTTGGACCTTTATGAGTGAATCCACTGTCTGGCTAGGGTTCAATATTTCAGGAACTAGTCCCATTGCAGGTCATAACTTGATCCCTCTAAATGTATTCTCTTAGCCAGCCAGGTACCTCAGGTTTTAGCCATGAGTTCAGAGCTTGATCCTTAAAGAGTTAGTCTCTGGACCAAGCAGAACTGGGTCCTTCACATTTTAGTCCAATGGTTTCTGGGATTGGTCTTTAAGGAGTTAGCACTTTTTAAAGTCAGGGTTTAGTCCTTCACAAGTTAATCCTTTGTCTGGCCAAGGCTAGGTCCTTCAGGCATTAGTCCCTTGGCAATGCTGGGCTTTGTTTTTGAAGAATTAGACCCTTCAGCAAGTTAGGACGTGGACTATTTGGTATTATGGTTCCAATGTTTAGATCCATCAGAAGATCAAGCTCTTGCAGTTATAGTTCTACCCGGAGCTACCCTACCCTACTTTACAGAACTCACATTTCCAGCTTAGGAATATTTAATTTCCACTCTGGTGCCGGATAACCTTTCTAATGGAAGAATTATAAAAACTGAAGGGTGTTCCTTGTTGCAGCAGGTCAGGATCTGGACAGTTTAGCTGTTTGTAATCCCATTATTAAACTAATTCTGCCATTCATCCTGCCTGGATGCAGCCATCACATGATGCTTCCTATGTGTGGAAGCACTTCCATTAACAACCTTACAAAACAAGCACAAAGACTATATCTGACAGAGTGTACATGACCTAGAAGTTACATACCATTTGCACGTCGACATAGCGGCTGTTTCGGCTTGGCTCTTCCTCAAAGGTCTCATTCTGGTGGGACTCGTTTTTACTCCTGGAAAAAAAGAGAATTGATGATATATTAAAGTCCCACAGTCCGCTTGAGTGCTTTCCTCATATACCGCTTCCTTACAGTCTGAATATGGATATCAGATATTCCAACCGCTGACAACCACAAACTAGGCAGTACTCGTTTGGTTGCTCAACATGAACTGTTTATTGAAACACAGTTACACAGGTTAAAAATCGAGACAAACTCCCCCCCCCTTTGCATTCCGGGCAGGGTAGACTGTCCAATCAGCAGCAAACACACTTACACATCCCATAATATCCAAGGCAGACGGACACAATTGAACAATGGAATACAGCCACACCCCAAACAACCCAGCAAAGAATATACATTGAAAACAAATTGAGACAATATATATATATATACACACACACACACACACACAACATTCCAGTGTGGTTGTACAGTGAACCCGATTAGTACAGATCAGACTGGATTTCTCGTCACCCTGTGCCCTTATTAGAGACACAGGAGGGTGACTTAGACATAGGAGGTGCATGGGGAGCTGAAACAAGGGTTTCCCAACCTTCCCAAGGGATTCTGGGTTCCACGGGCCCCCCCTCCGCCCAAAGTGACTCCCGTCACAGTTTTTACATTGGTGCTTGTATTACAGAGTTATCAACAGTTTAACTGTCTCTATAGCTGTGTTTTTAACCTGTTATCGGTCACGGGGCCCTTTAAAACGACACAAAATCTGAAGTTTTCCTGGTCAAAACAATGTAAATGTCACTTATCGATGGGAAACCTGAGCCTGGAATGATGCATACCACCTCCTTGGTGAGGTTAACATGATGTCTCTCATCACGTCAGAGGTCCCCTAAGCATTTCAAAGGCCCTCCCATCACGTCAGGTGTCCCTCAAGCATGTCAAAGGTCCCCTGATCATGTCAGGGGTCCCCCAATCATGTCAAAGGTCCATCAATCATGTCAAAGGCCCCTCCATCAAGTCAGAGGTCCTTCAATCAAGTCAAAGGTCCCCCCATCATGTCAAAGGTGCCCCATCACATCAGAGGTTCCACAATCATGTCAAAGGTCCCCCTATCATGTCAAAGGTCCCCCTATCATGTCAATGGTCCCCCAAGCATGTCAAAGGTGCCCCATCACATCAGAAGTTCCACAATCATGTCAAAGGTCCCCCCATCATGTCAATGGTTCCCCAAGCATGTGAAAGGTGCCTCATCACATCAGAGGTTCCACAATCATGTCAAAGGTCCCCCCATCATGTCAAAGGTCCCCCCATCATGTCAATGGTTCCCCAAGCATGTCAAAGGTGCCCCATCATATCAGAGATTCCGCAATCATGTCAGAGGTCCCCCAAGCATGTCAAAGGTGCCCCATCACTCTACAGTTTCGACTACAGTCATCCCAATTTGTTCTTATGCATTTTTATTGGTGATGTTTACACCGTTTTTTTTTTTAGCTTTACTGTATAATATAATTTGATATTTTTGTACTTTTGTGGTCTCAGTGTTTGCCTTTAAATTCCCACTAGTACCGGGGGGTACTGTTTGCCCTGTACCCTAGCATGTCATAGGTCCCCCAAGCATATCAAAGGTCCCTCAATCATGTTAGAGATCCCCCACTCATGTAAAAGGTCCCCCCATCATTTCATAGGTTCCCCAATCATGTCAAAGGTCCCCCCATCATGTCAGAGGTCCCTCATTTCAAAGGCCCCCCATCATGTTAGGGATCTCACACCTCATTTCAAAGGTCTCCTAAGCATGTCAAAGGTCCCCCATCACATCATAGGTCCCCCAATTATGTCACTGTTCCCACCCATCATGTTAGAGGTCCCACAATCATGTCAAAGGTCCCCCCATCATGTCAGAACACTCGCAAGGAAGTAAAAGTTTCCCCCACATCATGTCAGAGGTCCCCCAAGCATGTCAAAGGCCCCCCTATGACATCAGAGGTCCCCCTATCATATAAGAAATCAACCCAAGCATGTCAAAGGTCCCCCCATCATGTCAGAGGTCCCCCAAGCATGTCAAAGGCCCCCCTATGACATCAGAGATCCCCCTATCATATAAGAAATCAACCCAAGCATGTCAAAGGTCCCCCCATCATGTTAGAGGTTCCCCACTCATGTCAAAGGTACCCCCCCCCCGATCACAGAGTCCCCCATTACCAAATAGTCCTCTCCTCGCGGCACCCCAGAGGAACCCAAATGGAACCCTGGTTGAGACATACTGGTCCACAGCACAACACATGATGTATCTAGTCAGCAGATCAGGACACAGCTTTGTAGTTGGCAGATAATTATCCATAATGGCGGCACTCAGACGGAATTCAGTATTACAATGCAATTCTATTATCTGAACTGCTGAATGTTTTACTTTTCCCCCAGTAAAAGGTTCCCTTCAGCCACTTACTTTTTCTGCTGGCTAGTCTTGCCCTTCGCAGTTGTTTTGCAGTAGTGAATTAATTGCGCTACGACAGCGACCACAAATGCCAGAGCGACCCCGGGAAACACGGCCATGATGATTAGGTCCCACGTACTCCACAGCTGGTCACACTTCTCTCCCATGTACCAGTAATCAGTGTTGGGTCCTCTGTAGTTGGGGCAGCTGGAGGAAAACCAAAGAGAACTGTCAGAACCTCCCAGAGGCATGAATGGGGGTCAATATCTTTACATTATCTGGATGAATGGAGAGGAAGGATCAGAAATTCATATAAGATCAAAGCTGAAATTAGTTAACCCCCCACCGCCCTGGGCAAACCTGGAGCCCTTTTTCCACAAGCCCTCTACCTTTTTCTACCACAAACAATATTTATTTATTATATCAGGTCTCAGGTCCATATAGTATCTATAGATACCCTAAAGAGCAATGCAGTTTCCGTTGAATTAGTTCAGCTCCCCCCCCCCCCATAGACTAATAATTTTTTACACTTCTACTATGGGCCTGTTTTTTTGGCAACAGGTTTGTCATTACCTAAGATAACAATTATATACATCTATATATACACGATATTACCAAAAGTATTGGGACGCCTGCCTTTACACACACATGAACTTTAATGACACCCCAGTCTTATGCCCCCGTACACACGATCGTACTTTCCGACAACAAAAACCGTGGATTTTTTCGTTCGAAGGTTGTCGGCTCCAACTTGTGTTGCATACACACGGGTCACACAAATGTTGGCCAACAATTTTGAATGTGGCGACGTACAAGACGTACGACGAGCCGCTGTGATGTCTCCATTACCAACGCTAGTTTTACAAGACCGAGCGCTTCCGGACTCGTACTTGATTCCGAGCATGCGTGGACTTTTATGCGACGGACTTGTGTACACACGATCGGAAAGTCCGACAACAAACATTTGTTGGCGGAAAATTTGACAACCTGCTAGCCAACATTTGTTGGCGGAAAGTCCGCCAACAGATGTCCGATGGAGCGTACGCACGGTCCGACTTACCGCCAACAAGCTCACATCCAACATTTCCTATCGGAAAATCCGATCGTGTGTACGCGGCATTAGTCCGTCAAGTTCCTCCACCCCAAACTCGCTCTTTCATGTCTTTATGGACCTTGCTTTGTGCACTGGTGCTCAGTCATGTTGGAACAGGAAGGGGCCATCCCCAAACTCCTCCCACAAAGTTGGGAGCATGAAATTGTCCAAAATGTCTTGGTATGCCGACGCCTTAAGAGTTCCCTTCACTGGAACTAAGGGGGCCAAGCCATCCCCTGAAAAACACCCCCCACCATAATTCCCCCTCCCCCCACACCATAATCCCCCCTCCCCCCACACCATAATCCCCTCCCCACACCATAATCCCCCCTCCCCCCCACACCATAATCCCCCCTCCCCCCCACACCATAATCCCCCCTCCCCCCAACACCATAATCCCCCCACACCATAATCCCCCCTCCCCCCACACCATAATCCCCTCCCCACACCATAATCCCCCCTCCCCCCACACCATAATCCCCCCCCCACACCATAATCCCCCCTCCACCAAATGATTTGGACCAGTGCACAAAGCAAGACATGGAGAAGTGAGTTTGGGGTGGAGGAACTTGACTGGCCTGCACAGAGTCCTGACCTCAACCCGATAAAACACCTTTTGGGATGAATTAGAGCGGAGACTGCGAGCCAGGCCTTCTCATCCAACATCAGTGCCTGACTTCACAAATGCTCTTCTGGAAGAATGGTCAAACATTCCCATAGACACCCTCCTAAACCTTGTGGACGGCCTTCCCAGAAGAGGTGAAGCTGTTATAGCTGCAAAGGGCGGAGCCAACTCAATATTGAACCCTCCAGACTAAGACTGGGAGGTCATCAGTGGTGGCTGGTGCTCCAGCTTTGGGGGGGCGACAATTAATATGGAACCCTACGGACTGAGACTGGGATGGCATTAAAGTTCATGTGCGTGTCAAGGCAGGTGTCCCAATACTTTTGACAACACAATGTAGTTTTTGGCATGGGCTTGTAGTAGCAAAGCATTGCGACTGCGGCATATATACACCCTCATCTGCTGCAGTCCTGCTGGAAAACCATCATTCATCAGCGCATGCAGCCGATGGCTCTGTGTAATGGTTTTGCACAGAGCAGCCCAGATCCTCCTCTTCTCCGTTGCCCTTCTGGCCCTCCTGGATCCTCCTCCCTGCCGAGCGCCTGCCATACCAAGCTGCTTGCTATGGGAGAATTGGGGGGGCTGGCTCACTCCCAAGTCAGCTTTGTGTTTCCATTGACACACAGAGCGCAGCTTGACCCCCCCCCCCACCCCACTCATTGCTCCCTCCTCACTGGCTGTGATTGATTGATATCAGCAGAATCCAATGGCTCCCACTGCTGTCTCTGAGCCAGCGAGGAGGAGGACAGCTGCTGGATCGAGGTGGGGCTCTGGTAAGTATAAGGGGGCCCGGGTGGGGAACTGCGCTCAGAACGTTTTTTTTTACCTTAATGCAGAGAATGTGCATCGGGGTAAAAATCTTCAGACTTTAGAATCACTTTAAGCTCATGTCTTTGGTCTGCAGATAAATGAAAAAACGGAGTGGGCACAAAAGTAATGTCTCTCTGTCTCCTTCCAGACGATGTTCATACAGTGCCTTGCAAAAGTATTCACCCCCTTGGCTTTTTACCTATATTGTTACATTACAGCCTTTAGTTCAATGTTTTTTTTAAATCTGAATTATATGTGATGATCAAAACACAAAAGTCTAAGTTGGTGAAGTAAAATTAGAAAAATATAAAAAAACTGATAATTGTCATGTGCGTATGTATTCACCCCCTTTGTTATGAAGCCCATAAAAAGCTCTGGTGCCACCAATTACCTTCAGAAGTCACATAATTAGTGAAATGATGTCCACCTGTGTGCAATCTAAGTGTCACATGACCTGTCATTACATAGACACACCTTTGTGAAAGGCCCCAGAGGCGGCAACACCTAAGCAAGAGGCACCACTAACCAAACACCGCCATGAAGACCAAGGAACTCTCCAAACAAGTAAGGGACAATGTTGGTGAGAAGTACAAGTCAGGGTTAGGTTATAAAAAAATATCCAAATCTTTGATGATCCCTAGGAGCTCCATCAAATCTATCATAACCAAATGGAAAGAACATGACACAACAGCCAACCTGCCAAGAGACGGCCGCACACCAAAACTCACGGAGCGGGCAAGGAGGGCATTAATCAGAGGAGCACAGAGACCTAAGGTAACCCTGGAGGAGCTGCAGAGTTCCACAGCAGAGACTGGAGTATCTGTACATAGGACGACAATAAGCCGTACGCTCCATAGAGTTGGGCTTTATGGCAGAGCGGCCAGAAGAAAGACATTACTTTCACCAAAAAACAAGATGGCCACGTTTTGAGTTTGCGGAAAAGGCATGTGGGAGACTCCCAAAATGTATGGAGGAAGGTGCTCTGGTCTGATGAGACTAAAATTCAACTTTTTTGGCCATCAAAGAAAACGCTATGTCTGGAGCAAACCCAACACATCACATCACCCAAAGAACACCATCCCCACTGTGAAACATGGTGGTGGCAGCATCATGCTGTGGGGATGTTTCTCAGCAGTCAGGACTGGGAAACTGGTCAGAGTTGAGGGAAAGATGGATGGTGCTAAATACAGGGATATTCTTGAGCAAAACCTGTAGCACTCTGTGTGTGATTTGAGGATAGGACGGAGGTTCACCTTCTAGCAGGACAATGACCCCAAACACACTGCTAAAGCAACACTTGAGTGGTTTAAGGGGAAACATGTAAATGTGTTGGAATGGCCTAGTCAAAGCCCAGACCTCAATCCAATAGAAAATCTGTGGTCAGACTTAAAGATTGCTGTTCACAAGCGCAAACCATCCAATTTGTAGGAGCTGGAGCAGTTTTGCAAGGAGGAGGAATGGGCAAAAATCCCAGTGGTAAGATGTGGCACCTCATAGAGACTTATCCAAAGAGACTTGGAGCTGTGATGGGTGTCTCTACAAAGTATTGACCTTAGGGGGGTGAATAGTTTTGCACATTGACTTATTCTGTTATTTTGTCCTATTTGTTGTTTGCGTCACAAAAAAACATCTTCAAAGTTGTGGGCGTGTTCTGTAAATGAAATGATGCAAATCCTCAAACAATCCATGTTAATTCCAGGCTGTGAGGCAACGAAACACGAAAAATGCCAAGGGGGTGAATACTTTTGCAAGGCACTGTAAATATTTTTGACAGTGGCAACTCCCACCTGTCATTTTGACAGCCTGGTGCATACTACCCAACACCGTGTGTACTTCAATGACGTTTTTTTTGGCCCTGTGTAGCATGCCCAGTGTCCACAGCTGTTTAACCCCTTCTCTCCAGGAGGAGGTGGCAGCGTGGCTTCTCTATCATGTGACCTCTGTGATTGGCTCTCACTGTGGTCACATGACCCTGGAGGCTGTCATGCTGGCTCCAGATCAGAAGCAGTGAGCGCCCGATCGGTGTGCTGGCAGTGCGCTCTCAGGCCGCCATGAAGACATGGGATAGGCCCCTCCCTCCTGTTGAGTGCCCCCAGAGCAAGCCACTTACATCGGGAAGGCACCCAATCAGGCATGTCTATTCAGACATGGAGGCGCGGCTTGGCTCCGCCCCCTCTCTCTCCTCATTGGCTGTGATTGAGAGCAGTGGCAGCCAATGAGGAGGGGGAGTCCGCATAGAGCCAATCTCCTGCACATTGCCGAATGAAGGGGGAGATCAGGTAAGTATTGGGGGGGAGGCGGAGGGGTTTATTACCTCCATGCATAGAATGCACCTTCTGACTTTAGAACCACTTTAAAGAAACAGCCTCCGAGATCTGAAGTTTTTAAATCCTCAGTAAAATCAGACAGATGTCTTGTGACCTTACAAGTGGTAGATGCAAAAGTCTGAGGAGGGTTGGATTAAGTTTTCATACCTGATCACCTCCTAGGACAGCCTAGAGGGGAGGGGGGGGGTGGGGGGGCTCAGCAAATATCCCCAGAGTTGAGGGTGATCAATAGCGATCGTCTAAATTCTTCCCCGAAGAACCCTCAGAGGGATTTTACTGCAGAGGCGCTTTGCAGGCGGTATACACTCCGCTCCTTCACCGCTCCGAAGATGCTGCTGGTAGGACTTTTTTTCCCGTCCTGCCAGCGCACCGCTCCAGTGTGAAAGGACCCTTAAAGTGCCGTTCTATTCACTGCTCCGTATAGTGTGAGGCTTACCTGCAGAACGCATGTCCACCTTTGCAGCTGCATTCAATACCGCTGGGACAGAAGCCCCGCGTGTCTCCATTGCAGGATCCAAAGTTAGCGACACCCCCACAGCTTGCTGGAAAAAAAATCAACACATTGTCTGTATTAAGGATTGTATTGGTCACAGTACAGTGTATAGATTTATTATAATTATGGAGCCAGAAAAATAATTCCTGTATAACCCCCCCCCCCCCCCCCCAAGCTGACCAACTACACATCCATAGCCTCTGGTTTATAGATCTGATACCTCCTAAATATAGAGACATCTATCCAACTGTCCATCCAGAGCCTCTGGTTTATAGACCGGATACATCCTAAATATAGAACCATTTATCCAACTGTCCATCCAGAGCCTCTGGTTTATAGACCGGATACATCCTAAATATAGAGACATCTATCCAACTGTTCGTCCAGAGCCTCTGGTTTATAGATCTGATACCTCCTAAATATAGAGACATCTATCCAACTGTCCATCCAGAGCCTCTGGTTTATAGACCGGATACATCCTAAATATAGAGACATCTATCCAACTGTTCGTCCAGAGCCTCTGGTTTATAGATCTGATACCTCCTAAATATAGAGACATCTATCCAACTGTTCGTCCAGAGCCTCTGGTTTATAGATCTGATACCTCCTAAATATAGAGACATCTATCCAACTGTCCATCCAGAGCCTCTGGTTTATAGATCTGATACCTCCTAAATATAGAGACATCTATCCAACTGTTCGTCCAGAGCCTCTGGTTTATAGATCTGATACCTCCTAAATATAGAACCATTTATCCAACTGTCCATCCAGAGCCTCTGGTTTATAGATCTGATACCTCCTAAATATAGAGACATCTATCCAACTGTTCGTCCAGAGCCTCTGGTTTATAGACCGGATACATCCTAAATATAGAACCATTTATCCAACTTTCCACCCAGAGCCTCTGGTTTATAGATCTGATACCTCCTAAATATAGAGACATCTATCCAACTTTCCACCCAGAGCCTCTGGTTTATAGATCTGATACCTCCTAAATATAGAGACATCTATCCAACTGTCCATCCAGAGCCTCTGGTTTATAGATCTGATACCTCCTAAATATAGAGACATCTATCCAACTGTCCATCCAGAGCCTCTGGTTTATAGATCTGATACATCCTAAATATAGAACCATTTATCCAACTGTCCATCCAGAGCCTCTGGTTTATAGGAGGGCCGCCATATTCCCTGTACAGGACTAATATTACACCCTTTCCACCCACTCCAGAAGCTTTATTGTCCCCTTTCAGAGGATTAATCCAAGCCTCGTTCTCAGCGTTCATCACATAGTTGTCCATCGATGGAGGATGATCTGCTCTCTCCATGGGATCGGAGGCTGAACTCGGCTCTTTTCCATGCTCTGACCAGGAGAAGCAGACTAATTCCCCGGTCTCCTCCATAGGCCATCATCAGTGGGTAGAAGGTCGGCCCCCTAGTGCCCTCCAAAAGCCCCGTCCCGGTTGGGTTTGTCACTAAACCCTCAGGGAGTAGATCAAAAAGTACAATCTTTGTTAATAAGGTTCATTGAAAGTCTTCATGTCTGAGATTTTAGTGAAAACCTGGAGAATTCATTGAAATGTTGCTATTTTAGTCAAATTCATTGGACTCGATAGAGAAGGGGAAGTTAAGGTGTTTTTGATGGTTCTCAGGGAGACATTGGCCTTAAATAACACCTGCAGGTTATGGAAATTCCTCTCTAACATTCCAAATCTGTTGGGAATGGACCCTCGTTATCGGTTTTTTTGAAGTTTTCTTCCACAGAAAGAAAAACATAGAGAGATAAAAGTAACGATTTAAGGAATATGAATTAAATACACCAAAAAGGTATAATAAAAACCCACAAATACAAACTACCCAAATACATAAAATACATACAGTGCCTTGATAAAGTATTCATACCCCTTGAAATTTCCCACATTTTGTTACAACTAAAACCATAAATGTATTTTATTGGGATTTTATGTGATAGACCAACACAAAGTGTCAGATAATTGTGAAGTGGAAGGAAAATGATACAAATAAATATGTGAAAAGTGTGGGGGGAGGGGCATTTGTATGGCGCCCCCCGGAGTCAATACTTTGTAGAACCCCCTTTCTCTACAAGTCTTTTTGGGGGTGTCTCTACCAGCTTTGCACATCTAGAGAGGACATTTCTGCCCATTCTTCTTTGTAAAATATCTCAAGCTCTGTCAGATTGGATGGAGAGCGTCTGTGAACAGCAATTTTCAAGTCTTGCCACAGATTCTCAATGTGATTTAGGTCTGGACTGTGACTGGGCCATTCTAACACATGAATATGCTTTGATGTAAACCATTCCATTGTAGCTCTGGCTGGATGTTTCGGGTCGTTGTCCTGCTGGAAGGTGAACCTCCCCCCCAGTCTCAAGTCTTTTGTAGATTCTAACAGGTTTTCTTCTAAGATTGTCCTGTATTTGTCTCCATCCATCTTCCCATCAACTCTGACCAGCTTCCCTGTCCCTGCTGAAGAAAACCATCCCCACCACATGATGCTGCCACCACTATGTTTCACGGTGGGGATGGTGTGTTCAGGGTGATGTGCAGTGTTAGTTTCCCCCACACATAGCGTTTTACTTTTAGGCCATAAAGTTGAATTTTGGTCTCATGTGACCAGATCACCTTCTTCCACATGTTTGCTGTGTCCTCCACATGGCTTCTCACAAACTACAAACAGGACTTCTTATGACTTTCTTTCACCAATGTCTTTCTTCTTGTCACTCTTCCATAAAGGGCAGATTTGTGGAGAACACGACTAATAGTTGTCCTGTGGACAGATTCTCCCACCTGAGCTGTGGATCTCTGCAGCTCCTCCAGAGTTACCATGGACCTCTTGGCTCTTCTCTGATGAAGGCTCTCCTTGCCCGGCACGGTCAGTTTAGGTGGACGGCCATGTCTTGGTAGGTTTGCAGTTGTGCCATACTCTTTCCATTTTCCGATGATGGATTGAACAGAGCTCCGTGAGATGATCAAAGATTGGGAGATTTTTATTATAACCTAACTCTGCTTTATACTTCTCCACAACTTTATCCCTGACCTGTCTGGTGTGTTCCTTGGCCTTCATGATGCTGTTTGTTCACTAAGGTTCTCTAACAAACCTCTGAGGGCTTCACAGAACAGCTGTATTTATACTGAGATTAAATGACACACAGGTGGACTCTATTTACTAATTAGGTGACTTCTGAAGGCAATTGGTTCCTCTAGATTTTAGTTATCAGAGTAAAGGGGGCTGAATACAAATGCCCCTCCCCCACTTTTCACATATTTATTTGTATCATTTTCAGTTAGGTGTCCGATGTGTCCGCCGCAATGTTGCACTCCCGCTAAAAATCACAGATCGACCACCATTACTAGTAAAAACTATTTAAAAAAATGTAAAAGTCCATAAATCTGTCCCTATATATATATATATATCCCGTAGTTTGTAGACATGATAACTTTTGCGCAAACCAATCAATATACGTTTATTGGGATTTTTTACCACAGATATGTAGCAGAATATAAATTGTCCTGATGAAGAAATTCGATTTTTTTACATTTTTTTTGTGGGATGTTTTATTTCAGAAAGTAAAAAATATTGTTTTTTTTTTTTTTTTTTCAAAATTGTCGCTCTTTTTTTGTTTATAGCGCAAAAAATTAAAACCGTAGAGGTGATCAAATACCACCAAAAGAAAGTTCTATTTGTGGGGAAAAAAAGACGTAAATATTGTTTGGGTACAACATCGCACGACCGCGCAATTGTCAGTTAAAGTAATGCAGTGCCGTATCGCTAAAATGGCCTGGTCATTAAGGGGGTAAAACTTCTGGAGCTGAAGTGGTTAAAACAATGATGGGGCACTATTCCTCCCACTGACACCAATGATGGGGCACTATTCCTCCCACTGACACCAATAATGGGGCACTATTCCTCCCACTGACACCAATGATGGGGCACTATTCCTCCCACTGACACCAATGATGGGGCACTATTCTTCCCACTGACACCAATGATGGGGCACTATTCCTCCCACTGATACCAATGATGGGGCACTATTCCCTCCACTGATACCAATGATGGGGCACTATTCCTCCCACTGACACCAATGATGGGGCACTATTCCCCACACTGACACCAATGATGGGGCACTATTCCTCCCACTGACACCAATGATGGGGCACTATTCCTCCCACTGATACCAATGATGGGACACTATTCCCCCCCACTGATACCAATGATGGGACACTATTCCTCCCACTGACACCAATGATGGGACACTATTCCTCCCACTGATACCAATGATGGGGCACTATTCCTCCCACTGACACCAATAATGGGGCACTATTCCTCCCACTGACACCAATGATGGGGCACTATTCCTCCCACTGACACCAATGATGGGGCACTATTCCTCCCACTGACACCAATGATGGGGCACTATTCCTCCCACTGATACCAATGATTGGGCACTATTCCTCCCACTGACACCAATGATGGGACACTATTCCTCCCACTGACACCAATGATGGGACACTATTCCTCCCACTGACACCAATGATTGGGCACTATTCCTCCCACTGATACCAATGATGGGGCACTATTCCTCCCACTGATACCAATGATGGGGCACTATTCCTCCCACTGACACCAATGATGGGGCACTATTCCTCCCACTGACACCAATGATGGGGCACTATTCCTCCCACTGACACCAATGATGGGGCACTATTCCTCCCACTGATACCAATGATGGGGCACTATTCCTCCCACTGACACCAATGATGGGGCACTATTCCTCCCACTGACACCAATGATGGGGCACTATTCCTCCCACTGATACCAATGATTGGGCACTATTCCTCCCACTGACACCAATGATGGGACACTATTCCTCCCACTGACACCAATGATGGGGCACTATTCCTCCCACTGACACCAATGATTGGGCACTATTCCTCCCACTGACACCAATGATGGGACACTATTCCTCCCACTGACACCAATGATGGGACACTATTCCTCCCACTGACACCAATGATTGGGCACTATTCCTCCCACTGATACCAATGATGGGGCACTATTCCTCCCACTGATACCAATGATGGGGCACTATTCCTCCCACTGACACCAATGATGGGGCACTATTCCTCCCACTGATACCAATGATGGGGCACTATTCCTCCCACTGATACCAATGATGGGGCACTATTCCTCCCACTGATACCAATGATGGGGCACTATTCCTCCCACTGATACCAATGATGGGGCACTATTCCTCCCACTGATATCAATGATGGGGCACTATTCCTCCCACTGACACCAATGATGGGACACTATTCCTCCCACTGACACCAATGATTGGGCACTATTCCTCCCACTGATACCAATGATGGGGCACTATTCCTCCCACTGATACCAATGATGGGGCACTATTCCTCCCACTGACACCAATGATGGGGCACTATTCCTCCCACTGACACCAATGATTGGGCACTATTCCTCCCACTGACACCAATGATGGGGCACTATTCCCCCCACTGATACCAATGATGGGACACTATTCCTCCCACTGACACCAATGATGGGGCACTATTCCTCCCACTGATACCAATGATGGGGCACTATTCCTCCCACTGATACCAATGATGGGGCACTATTCCTCCCACTGATACCAATGATGGGGCACTATTCCTCCCACTGATATCAATGATGGGACACTATTCCCCACACTGACACCAATGATGGGGCACTATTCCCCACACTGACACCAATGATGGGGCACTATTCCTCCCACTGACACCAATGATGGGACACTATTCCTCCCACTGACACCAATAATGGGGCACTATTCCTCCCACTGATACCAATGATGGGACACTATTCCTTCCACTGATACCAATGATGGGGCACTATTCCTCCCACTGATACCAATGATGGGGCACTATTCCTCCCACTGATACCAATGATGGGGCACTATTCCCCCCACTGATACCAATGATGGGGCACTATTCCCCCCACTGATACTAATGATGGGACACTATTCCTCCCACTGACACCAATGATGGGGCACTATTCCTCCCACTGATACCAATGATGGGGCACTATTCCTCCCACTGACACCAATGATGGGGCACTATTCCTCCCACTGATACCAATGATGGGACACTATTCCTCCCACTGACACCAATGATGGGACACTATTCCTCCCACTGATACCAATGATGGGGCACTGTTCCTCCCACTGATACCAATGATGGGGCACTATTCCTCCCACTGATACCAATGATGGGACACTATTCCTCCCACTGATACCAATGATGGGGCACTATTCTTCCCACTGATACCAATGATGGGACACTATTCCCCCCACTGACACCAATGATGGGGCACTATTCCTCCCACTGACACCAATGATGGGGCACTATTCCTCCCACTGATACCAATGATGGGACACTATTCCTCCCACTGATACCAATGATGGGGCACTGTTCCTCCCACTGATACCAATGATGGGGCACTGTTCCTCCCACTGATACCAATGATGGGGCACTATTCCTCCCACTGATACCAATGATGGGGCACTATTCCCCCCCACTGATACCAATGATGGGACACTATTCCTCCCACTGATACCAATGATGGGGCACTATTCCTCCCACTGATACCAATGATGGGGCACTGTTCCTCCCACTGACACCAATGATGGGGCACTATTCCTCCTACTGATACCAATGATGGGGCACTTTTCCCCCCAATCTAGAAAGTTTGGAGACCCTTGCTGTAGACATCACAATTTGGTTCTTGTCAAAGTCACTCAGAAATTTATGTTGCCAATTTTTTCTGCTTTCCACCTACCAACTTCAGGGACAACATGTTCACCTGCTTCCTAATAATCACTTTACCTGTCGGTGGTCATAATGCTGATCGGTGTTTAGTGATGCTGATAATTCCTCCAATACCTCATTACACACCCAGCCCCCTCCCCCCTCCCTCCCATTGGCTGGACAGCGGTGCGATTTTCTGCCGCCATGAAAACGCTGAGCGGTCTCCTTATTTGGGTGACGATCAGCAAAGAAGACCCAAAACATCCTTCCCTGGCCTCTGATTGGACGGGAAGTTCTGTGTAATATAATAGAAATGTTATAAAGGAAATCATTTCTTACGTTCCGCGGAAATCGCCGCCACAAAGTAACAAATCGCCAAGAAGACGACACAAAGTCTCCCGGAGAAGCTCATCTCTGCTCTGCGCTGATCACCTTCCCTCCTCGCCCTTCCTGAGAACGTTTATCAACCCTCCTTCTATCCCCGATTACTGATTAACCCTCTGTGATAATCGATCGTTCCTCCTCCGCCATCACCCCGCCGTGGGAGGAGTCTGCAGGTGTCCAGGGAAGTCTGACTCCACCCACACCTGATGTGACAACGGAGGGCAGATCTCTTCCAGACATAAAACCCAACAGGAGTGCGACTCAGCCTGGGCAACCGGGTGCTGCGGAACTACAACTCCCAGGAGGCATTGCAGGTGGATGACAGTTACAAGCCTGACTCCCAAAGGCAGAGGCATGATGGGACTTGTAGTTCAGCAACAGCTGAACAACCCATCATATGCAGCCATTTGTACCCATCATATGCAGCCACTGTGCCCATCAAACGCAGCCTCTGTGCCCATCAAACGCAGCCTCTGTGCCCATCATATGCAGCCACTTGTGCCCATCAAACGCAGCCTCTGTGCCCATCATATGCAGCCTCTGTGCCCATCATATGCCGCCACTGTGCCCATCATATGCAGCTACTGTGCCCATCATATGCAGCTACTGTGCCCATCATATGCAGCCACTGTGCCCATCAAACGCAGCCTCTGTGCCCATCATATGCAGCCACTGTGCCCATCAAACGCAGCTACTGTGCCCATCATATGCAGCTACTGTGCCCATCATATGCAGCTACTGTGCCCATCAAATGCAGCTACTGTGCCCATCATATGCAGCTACTGTGCCCATCAAATGCAGCTACTGTGCCCATCATATGCAGCCACTGTGCCCATCATATGCAGCTACTGTGCCCATCATATGCAGCTACTGTGCCCATCAAATGCAGCTACTGTGCCCATCATATGCAGCTACTGTGCCCATCATATGCAGCTACTGTGCCCATCATATGCAGCCACTGTGCCCATCATATGCAGCTACTGTGCCCATCATATGCAGCTACTGTGCCCATCATATGCAGCCACTGTGCCCATCATATGCAGCTACTGTGCCCATCATATGCAGCTACTGTGCCCATCATATGCAGCCACTTGTGCCCATCATATGCAGCTACTATGCCCATCATATGCAGCCACTGTGCCCATCATATGCAGCTACTGTGCCCATCATATGCAGCTACTGTGCCCATCATATGCAGCCACTGTGCCCATCATATGCAGCTACTGTGCCCATCATATGCAGCTACTGTGCCCATCATATGCAGCCACTTGTGCCCATCATATGCAGCTACTGTGCCCATCATATGCAGCCACTGTGCCCATCATATGCAGCTACTGTGCCCATCATATGCAGCTACTGTGCCCATCATATGCAGCCACTTGTGCCCATCATATGCAGCTACTGTGCCCATCATATGCAGCCACTGTGCCCATCATATGCAGCTACTGTGCCCATCATATGCAGCTACTGTGCCCATCATATGCAGCCACTGTGCCCATCATATGCAGCTACTGTGCCCATCATATGCAGCTACTGTGCCCATCATATGCAGCCACTTGTGCCCATCATATGCAGCTACTGTGCCCATCATATGCAGCCACTGTGCCCATCATATGCAGCTACTGTGCCCATCGTATGCAGCTACTGTGCCCATCATATGCAGCCACTTGTGCCCATCATATGCAGCTACTGTGCCCATCATATGCAGCCACTGTGCCCATCATATGCAGCCACTGTGCCCATCATATGCAGCTACTGTGCCCATCATATGCAGCTACTGTGCCCATCATATGCAGCTACTGTGCCCATCATATGCAGCCACTGTGCCCATCATATGCAGCCACTGTGCCCATCATATGCAGCCACTGTGCCCATCATATGCAGCTACTGTGCCCATCATATGCAGCTACTGTGCCCATCATATGCAGCCACTGTGCCCATCATATGCAGCTACTGTGCCCATCATATGCAGCTACTGTGCCCATCATATGCAGCTACTGTGCCCATCATATGCAGCCACTGTGCCCATCATATGCAGCCACTGTGCCCATCATATGCAGCTACTGTGCCCATCATATGCAGCCACTGTGCCCATCATATGCAGCCACTGTGCCCATCATATGCAGCCACTGTGCCCATCATATGCAGCCACTTGTGCCCATCATATGCAGCTACTGTGCCCATCATATGCAGCCACTGTGCCCATCATATGCAGCTACTGTGCCCATCATGTGCAGCCACTGTGCCCATCATATGCAGCTACTGTGCCCATCATATGCAGCTACTGTGCCCATCATATGCAGCCACTTGTGCCCATCATATGCAGCTACTGTGCCCATCATATGCAGCCACTGTGCCCATCATATGCAGCTACTGTGCCCATCATGTGCAGCCACTGTGCCCATCATATGCAGCTACTGTGCCCATCATATGCAGCTACTGTGCCCATCATATGCAGCCACTTGTGCCCATCATATGCAGCTACTGTGCCCATCATATGCAGCCACTGTGCCCATCATATGCAGCTACTGTGCCCATCATATGCAGCTACTGTGCCCATCATATGCAGCTACTGTGCCCATCATATGCAGCCACTGTGCCCATCATATGCAGCCACTGTGCCCATCATATGCAGCTACTGTGCCCATCATATGCAGCTACTGTGCCCATCATATGCAGCTACTGTGCCCATCATATGCAGCCACTGTGCCCATCATATGCAGCCACTGTGCCCATCATATGCAGCTACTGTGCCCATCATATGCAGCCACTGTGCCCATCATATGCAGCCACTGTGCCCATCATATGCAGCCACTGTGCCCATCATATGCAGCCACTTGTGCCCATCATATGCAGCTACTGTGCCCATCATATGCAGCCACTGTGCCCATCATATGCAGCTACTGTGCCCATCATGTGCAGCCACTGTGCCCATCATATGCAGCTACTGTGCCCATCATATGCAGCTACTGTGCCCATCATATGCAGCCACTTGTGCCCATCATATGCAGCTACTGTGCCCATCATATGCAGCCACTGTGCCCATCATATGCAGCTACTGTGCCCATCATGTGCAGCCACTGTGCCCATCATATGCAGCTACTGTGCCCATCATATGCAGCTACTGTGCCCATCATATGCAGCCACTTGTGCCCATCATATGCAGCTACTGTGCCCATCATATGCAGCCACTGTGCCCATCATATGCAGCTACTGTGCCCATCATATGCAGCTACTGTGCCCATCATATGCAGCTACTGTGCCCATCATATGCAGCCACTGTGCCCATCATATGCAGCCACTGTGCCCATCATATGCAGCTACTGTGCCCATCATATGCAGCTACTGTGCCCATCATATGCAGCTACTGTGCCCATCATATGCAGCCACTGTGCCCATCATATGCAGCCACTGTGCCCATCATATGCAGCCATTGTGCCCACCGACCCCCCCCCCCGACTCGTGGGGCTCGCGGCTCTGGCAACACCCCCAACCCCCCCTGCATGCGCGCACACGGCTGACAGACCCCCCTGGCATTTACTGGCAGGAAGCAGCTCCTCTCAGTGCAGTGAGTGCAGCAGAGTGGCGGTGACCTCCTCTCCAGCGTGTGTCTCCTCCGCTCCTCTTCCTACATCCAATAGGGTGGCCTGGCGCTTTGGCCAATCAGGAAACAGGTCTGACGCTCTGCCCCCTGATTGGCGGGGAGGAAGGTTAGTGTGAATTGTGTGAAGGTTAGTTAGCGAAAATTAATTTGCTATGGTCACACAATAGGGTGGGATCAGGGCGCACTCTCCGCCCCCCCCCCCCCCCGAGCCCACACTATTTTGAAGCCTTTTAGAGCCTCTGGCTCTAATCAGGTGCTTCAAAAAGTACCACCCCCTCCCATAGGAATCCATGCATCCTGAAAGGGGCGGGCGCATTGGTGGGGGGGGGGGGCGGCACCCACAATGCACGGGCCGCCACTGTACCCTGATAGTGACAACAATGGATCAGGCAGGATCACCAGGGATTGTCTAGTAAATGAAATAGGGGAGACACCTCCTCCTCCTTCTATAAAGTTACAATGTACAGTCTGATCACTGAGGGAGGGGACTGAGGAAATGCCTCCTCCTCCTTCTATAAAGTTACAATGTACAGTCTGATCACTGGGGGAGGGGACTGAGGAAATGACTCCTCCTCCTACAAAGTTACAATGTACAGTCTGATCACCGGGGGAGGGGAGACTGAGGAAATGACTCCTCCTCCTACAAAGTTACAATGTACAGTCTGATCACTGGGGGAGGTGAGACTGAGGAAATGACTCCTCCTCCTCCTACAAAGTTACAATGTACAGTCTGATCACTGGGGGAGGAGACTGAGAAAATGACTCCTCCTCCTTCTACAAAGTTACAATGTACAGTCTGATCACTGGGGGAAGGGAGACTGAGGAAATGACTCCTCCTCCTTCTACAAAGTTACAATGTACAGTCTGATCACTGGGGGAGGAGACTGAGAAAATGACTCCTCCTCCTTCTACAAAGTTACAATGTACAGTCTGATCACTGGGGGAGGAGACTGAGGAAATGACTCCTCCTCCTTCTACAAAGTTACAATGTACAGTCTGATCACTGGGGGAGGAGACTGAGGAAATAACTCCTCCTCCTTCTACAAAGTTACAATGTACAGTCTGATCACTGGGGGAGGAGACTGAGGAAATGACTCCTCCTCCTTCTACAAAGTTACAATGTACAGTCTGATCACTGGGGGAGGGGAGACTGAGGAAATGACTCCTCCCCCTTCTACAAAGTTACAATGTACAGTCTGATCACGGGGGGAGGGGACTGAGGAAATTACTCCTCCACCTTCCACAAAGTTACAATGTACAGTCTGATCACTGGGGGAGGAGACTGAGAAAATGACTCCTCCTCCTTCTACAAAGTTACAATGTACAGTCTGATCACTGGGGGAGGAGACTGAGGAAATGACTCCTCCTCCTTCTACAAAATTACAATGTACAGTCTGATCACTGGGGGAGGGGAGACTGAGGAAATGACTCCTCCTCCTTCTACAAAGCTACAATGTACAGTCTGATCACTGGGGGAGGGGAGACTGAGGAAATGACTCCTCCTCCTTCTACAAAGTTACAATGTACAGTCTGATCACTGGGGGAGGAGACTGAGGAAATAACTCCTCCTCCTTCTACAAAGTTACAATGTACAGTCTGATCACTGGGGGAGGGGAGACTGAGGAAATGACTCCTCCCCCTTCTACAAAGTTACAATGTACAGTCTGATCACGGGGGGAGGGGACTGAGGAAATTACTCCTCCACCTTCCACAAAGTTACAATGTACAGTCTGATCACTGGGGGAGGAGACTGAGAAAATGACTCCTCCTCCTTCTACAAAGTTACAATGTACAGTCTGATCACTGGGGGAGGAGACTGAGGAAATGACTCCTCCTCCTTCTACAAAGTTACAATGTACAGTCTGATCACTGGGGGAGGAGACTGAGGAAATAACTCCTCCTCCTTCTACAAAGTTACAATGTACAGTCTGATCACTGGGGGAGGGGAGACTGAGGAAATGACTCCTCCTCCTTCTACAAAGTTAGTCAGTTCCCCTCCAGCATCAGTTAGTGTCAGATTTCCCATCACACAGTCCCATTATAAGTGACTGATCACCGCCATTACCAGTATAAAAAATGTAAAAATCTTTAGTATATATCTCATAGTCTGTAGATATTATACCTTTCACACAAACCAATCAATACCCACTGTTTGGTATACGGTGTATTCAGTATAGTTTGCGGTAGGTGTATCTCACACTGGGGGTGTGGTCAGGGAGCTCCTCACAAATTTACTTGCCGGGAATAATTATCCTGGTTGATCGATAGACATCTGTTGATTTCTCCCTAAGTTTGGCCTTGTTGTACTTTTCTCTTCTACCACTAGGTGGCCGGGTACTTGGTGGTACCAGATATGAGAAGGGCAATGGAAGGTGAGGTTATGGGTATGTGGGGTATCTCAGCCAATGGGCCGGGGTTTTCTTGGGTCCCTTGGCCTGCTGGGAGAACCTATATATTCGGGTGGAGTCAGGTGATCGGGTTCTGTGCCACCTGGACGGCTGTCTGGGTGGATGTGTGTTGTACTGCCCCGGGCTGCTAGGCTGGAGATTGGGTCTATCCCGGGGGGGGGGGCATCTGGCTGCGTGTGAGAGCCAATCCAGAAGTAAGAGGGCAGCGCAGGGTGAATGACCCCTACTGTCACCCCCTATATGTAGTCCCCTCGAGGGACCACTTAGATGACCCTTCATCTTCTCACATCTCCACTCATTCAATCCCTTTTTTCTTATACATTCTTTGTAGGACACTATGCCCGATATGTGCTCACCTATCACCACTGGACTGTGCTGTGGTCATCCGACCTTCTTCTCCTTGGTCCTTGGAGGGTTTTCCCACCTCAACCCCGGGGGAGGGGGAGACATCTTACCCGAGATCCCCATGAGTTCCCGTGCAGAGGTTGGGCCCAGCCTTGGGGCGGAGTGGTAAGTAACTGACTTGTCGCCACTTCTTTGGGAAAATTATTCTTCTTCCCCTTTTTTTAGAGGGCATTATTAATAATTGAGATTTATCCATTTTTACAGTGTATTGTGGTATTACACTCCTGATGAGAGGCTGTAACGCCACGAAATGCGTCAAGTGCCATTCAATGCCAAGATACATCTGGTTCCATTATGTATATCATTTTCATGTGTTGTATTTATTTATTATGTCAACTCATTAATTGTATTGCATGCGATGAGCATCATATTTCAAGTGTAAGTCATGTGACTGCCAATTTTATTTGATACAAATGTTTTTTCAAAAGTCTGGTCTCAATCTTAGATTGCGATAATAAACAATTTACTTATATACCTCGTGTACCTTCTCTTGTCTTTGCCTCATTTAAAGTCCTCATTTCCTCTCCTTTCCTGTAACCTACAATAGGGATGGAGGTCTTACATTTTTTTTTAGCAATCAATTCATACAGCACTCTAGAAAATCCTGAAGAAGCTCATTCGAAGCGAAACACGTTGAGCAGTCGTGTCTATATTTGTATATGAATTGAATTAGAAATATTACAAGGAATTATGTTATATTATATTTATGATAATCATTTTTAATAATTTATTGTTACAAATAAAGTATATTTTTATATAACAATTCAACCTTTCATTTTTTTTTTTACACCTTTAAAGTCCCGCCGTTTTCCTTTTATTATTCCTCATAACAATTGGGATGTGGTGTCCCCTCTGATCCCGTTCTCCTCATCGTTCTTTAAATATAGGTGACATGAAGTAGCCAAATATCCAGTGGAATCCCAGATTAGAGGACTTTCCTATCTCCAGGACTTTGTCCCTTATCGCTATTCCTGGACCTTGGACCCGTCACAATCTGCATTTTCTTCTTCTTCCTTCTTCTGTTTTATTGTCATTTCTTCCAAACCTGATTATTCTGCGTGTAATTGGCTCCCGGGTGTGTCAGCAGGAGCTGGCTGACATTACACACTATATTACATTACATAGCTACATACAGAGGGGGGGGGGATAATGATCATAGGTGTATTTTATATGATAGAGACAGAATATCAACCAAAAATCCAGAAAAATCACACAATACAAATGTTATAAATGGAGTAAAATAAGTATTTGCTCCCCTTAGTAGTTGGTGGAGAAGCCCTTGTTGGTGATCACAGAGGTCAGACGTTTCTTGTAGGTGGTGATCAGTTTCCACACATCTCAGGAGGGATTTTCTCTTCTCTACAGATCTTCTCTAAATCCTGAAGGTTTCTTGGCCACTCGAAGTTTCATCTCCTCCATACATTTTCTATAGGATTAAGGTCTGGAGACTGGATAGGCCACTCCATGACCTTCATGTGCTTCTTCTTGAGCCCCTCCTTTGTTGCCTTGGCGATATGTTTTGGGTCATTGTCATGCTGGAAGACCCATCCATGACCCATCTTCAGTGTTCTGGATGAGGGAAGAAGGTTCTCCTCCAAGATTTTACAATACATGGCCCCGTCCATTGGACCCTCAATGCGGCAAAGTCGGCCTGAACCTTTATCAGAGAAACACCCCAAATCATCATATTTCCACCTCCGTGTGTGACTGTAGGGATGATGTGACTGTAGGGATGACGTGACTGTAGGGATGATGTGTGACTGTAGGGATGATGTGTGACTGTAGGGATGGTGTGTGACTGTAGGGATGATGTGACTGTAGGGATGATGTGTGACTGTAGGGATGGTGTGTGACTGTAGGGATGATGTGTGACTGTAGGGATGGTGTGTGACTGTAGGGATGATGTGACTGTAGGGATGATGTGTGACTGTAGGGATGATGTGACTGTAGGGATGATGTGTGACTGTAGGGATGGTGTGTGACTGTAGGGATGATGTGACTGTAGGGATGATGTGACTGTAGGGATGATGTGTGAATGTAGGGATGGTGTGTGACTGTAGGGATGATGTGTGACTGTAGGGATGATGTGACTGTAGGGATGATGTGTGACTGTAGGGATGATGTGTGACTGTAGGGATGATGTGTGACTGTAGGAAAGATGTGACTGTAGGGATGATGTGTGACTGTAGGGATCATATGTGACTGTAGGGATGATGTGTGACTGTAGGGATGATGTGTGACTGTAGGGATGGGGTGTGACTGTAGGGATGATGTGACTGTAGGGATGATGTGTGACTGTAGGGATGATGTGTGACTGTAGGAAAGATGTGACTGTAGGGATGGGGTGTGACTGTAGGGATGGTGTGTGACTGTAGGGATGGTGTGTGACTGTAGGGATCATATGTGACTGTAGGGATGATGTGTGACTGTAGGGATGATGTGTGACTGTAGGGATGGTGTGTGACTGTAGGGATGATGTGTGACTGTAGGAATGATGTGTGACTGTAGGGATGATGTGACTGTAGGGATGATGTGTGACTGTAGGGATGGTGTGTGACTGTAGGGATGGGGTGTGACTGTAGGGATGGTGTGTGACTGTAGGGATGGTGTGTGACTGTAGGGATGGGGTGTGACTGTAGGGATGATGTGTGACTGTAGGGATGGTGTGTGACTGTAGGGATGGTGTGTGACTGTAGGGATGATGTGTGACTGTAGGGATGATGTGTGACTGTAGGGATGATGTGACTGTAGGGATGATGTGTGACTGTAGGGATGATGTGACTGTAGGGATGATGTGTGACTGTAGGGATGATGTGACTGTAGGGATGATGTGACTGTAGGGATGATGTGACTGTAGGGATGATGTGTGACTGTAGGGATGATGTGACTGTAGGGATGATGTGTGACTGTAGGGATGGTGTGTGACTGTAGGGATGATGTGACTGTAGGGATGATGTGACTGTAGGGATGATGTGTGAATGTAGGGATGGTGTGTGACTGTAGGGATGATGTGTGACTGTAGGGATGATGTGACTGTAGGGATGATGTGTGACTGTAGGGATGATGTGTGACTGTAGGGATGATGTGTGACTGTAGGGATGATGTGTGACTGTAGGAAAGATGTGACTGTAGGGATGATGTGTGACTGTAGGGATCATATGTGACTGTAGGGATGATGTGTGACTGTAGGGATGATGTGTGACTGTAGGGATGGGGTGTGACTGTAGGGATGATGTGACTGTAGGGATGATGTGTGACTGTAGGGATGATGTGTGACTGTAGGAAAGATGTGACTGTAGGGATGGGGTGTGACTGTAGGGATGGTGTGTGACTGTAGGGATGGTGTGTGACTGTAGGGATCATATGTGACTGTAGGGATGATGTGTGACTGTAGGGATGATGTGTGACTGTAGGGATGGTGTGTGACTGTAGGGATGATGTGTGACTGTAGGAATGATGTGTGACTGTAGGGATGATGTGACTGTAGGGATGATGTGTGACTGTAGGGATGGTGTGTGACTGTAGGGATGGGGTGTGACTGTAGGGATGGTGTGTGACTGTAGGGATGGGGTGTGACTGTAGGGATGATGTGTGACTGTAGGGATGGTGTGTGACTGTAGGGATGGTGTGTGACTGTAGGGATGATGTGTGACTGTAGGGATGATGTGTGACTGTAGGGATGATGTGACTGTAGGGATGATGTGTGACTGTAGGGATGATGTGACTGTAGGGATGATGTGTGACTGTAGGGATGATGTGACTGTAGGGATGATGATGTGACTGTAGGGATGATGTGTGACTGTAGGGATGGTGTGTGACTGTAGGGATGGGGTGTGACTGTAGGGATGATGTGTGACTGTAGGGATGGTGTGTGACTGTAGGGATGGTGTGTGACTGTAGGGATGATGTGTGACTGTAGGGATGATGTGTGACTGTAGGGATGGGGTGACTGTAGGGATGATGTGTGACTGTAGGGATGATGTGTGACTGTAGGGATGGTGTGTGACTGTAGGGATGATGTGACTGTAGGGATGATGTGACTGTAGGGATGGGGTGTGACTGTAGGGATGATGTGACTGTAGGGATGATGTGACTGTAGGGATGATGTGACTGTAGGGATGATGTGTGACTGTAGGGATGATGTGTGACTGTAGGGATGATGTGTGACTGTAGGGATGGTGTGTGACTGTAGGGATGGGGTGTGACTGTAGGGATGATGTGTGACTGTAGGGATGATGTGTGACTGTAGGGATGGTGTGTGACTGTAGGGATGATGTGTGACTGTAGGGATGATGTGTGACTGTAGGGATGGTGTGTGACTGTAGGGATGATGTGTGACTGTAGGGATGATGTGACTGTAGGGATGGTGTGTGACTGTAGGGATGATGTGTGACTGTAGGGATGATGTGTGACTGTAGGGATGGTGTGTGACTGTAGGGATGATGTGTGACTGTAGGGATGATGTGACTGTAGGGATGATGTGTGACTGTAGGGATGATGATGTGACTGTAGGGATGATGTGTGACTGTAGGGATGATGTGTGACTGTAGGGATGGTGTGTGACTGTAGGGATGATGTGTGACTGTAGGGATGATGTGACTGTAGGGATGATGTGTGACTGTAGGGATGATGATGTGACTGTAGGGATGATGTGTGACTGTAGGGATGATGATGTGACTGTAGGGATGATGTGTGACTGTAGGGATGATGTGACTGTAGGGATGGTGTGTGACTGTAGGGATGATGTGTGACTGTAGGGATGATGTGACTGTAGGGATGATGTGTGACTGTAGGGATGATGTGTGACTGTAGGGATGATGTATGACTGTAGGGATGGAGTGTGACTGTAGGGATGATGTGTGACTGTAGGGATGATGTGTGACTGTAGGGATGGTGTGTGACTGTAGGGATGATGTGTGACTGTAGGGATGATGTGTGACTGTAGGGATGGTGTGTGACTGTAGGGATGATGTGTGACTGTAGGGATGGTGTGTGACTGTAGGGATGATGTGTGACTGTAGGGATGATGTGTGACTGTAGGGATGATGTGTGACTGTAGGGATGGTGTGTGACTGTAGGGATGATGTGTGACTGTAGGGATGATGTGTGACTGTAGGGATGATGTGACTGTAGGGATGACGTGACTGTAGGGATGATGTGTGACTGTAGGGATAGTGTGTGACTGTAGGGATGATGTGTGACTGTAGGGATGGTGTGTGACTGTAGGGATGATGTGACTGTAGGGATGATGTGTGACTGTAGGGATGATGTGACTGTAGGGATGGTGTGTGACTGTAGGGATGATGTGACTGTAGGGATGGTGTGTGACTGTAGGGATGATGTGACTGTAGGGATGATGTGTGACTGTAGGGATGATGTGACTGTAGGGATGATGTGTGACTGTAGGGATGGTGTGTGACTGTAGGGATGATGTGACTGTAGGGATGATGTGACTGTAGGGATGATGTGTGAATGTAGGGATGGTGTGTGACTGTAGGGATGATGTGTGACTGTAGGGATGATGTGACTGTAGGGATGATGTGTGACTGTAGGGATGATGTGTGACTGTAGGGATGATGTGTGACTGTAGGAAAGATGTGACTGTAGGGATGATGTGTGACTGTAGGGATCATATGTGACTGTAGGGATGATGTGTGACTGTAGGGATGATGTGTGACTGTAGGGATGGGGTGTGACTGTAGGGATGATGTGACTGTAGGGATGATGTGTGACTGTAGGGATGATGTGTGACTGTAGGAAAGATGTGACTGTAGGGATGGGGTGTGACTGTAGGGATGGTGTGTGACTGTAGGGATGGTGTGTGACTGTAGGGATCATATGTGACTGTAGGGATGATGTGTGACTGTAGGGATGATGTGTGACTGTAGGGATGGTGTGTGACTGTAGGGATGATGTGTGACTGTAGGAATGATGTGTGACTGTAGGGATGATGTGACTGTAGGGATGATGTGTGACTGTAGGGATGGTGTGTGACTGTAGGGATGGGGTGTGACTGTAGGGATGGTGTGTGACTGTAGGGATGGTGTGTGACTGTAGGGATGGGGTGTGACTGTAGGGATGATGTGTGACTGTAGGGATGGTGTGTGACTGTAGGGATGGTGTGTGACTGTAGGGATGATGTGTGACTGTAGGGATGATGTGTGACTGTAGGGATGATGTGACTGTAGGGATGATGTGTGACTGTAGGGATGATGTGACTGTAGGGATGATGTGTGACTGTAGGGATGATGTGACTGTAGGGATGATGTGACTGTAGGGATGATGTGACTGTAGGGATGATGTGTGACTGTAGGGATGATGTGACTGTAGGGATGATGTGTGACTGTAGGGATGGTGTGTGACTGTAGGGATGATGTGACTGTAGGGATGATGTGACTGTAGGGATGATGTGTGAATGTAGGGATGGTGTGTGACTGTAGGGATGATGTGTGACTGTAGGGATGATGTGACTGTAGGGATGATGTGTGACTGTAGGGATGATGTGTGACTGTAGGGATGATGTGTGACTGTAGGGATGATGTGTGACTGTAGGAAAGATGTGACTGTAGGGATGATGTGTGACTGTAGGGATCATATGTGACTGTAGGGATGATGTGTGACTGTAGGGATGATGTGTGACTGTAGGGATGGGGTGTGACTGTAGGGATGATGTGACTGTAGGGATGATGTGTGACTGTAGGGATGATGTGTGACTGTAGGAAAGATGTGACTGTAGGGATGGGGTGTGACTGTAGGGATGGTGTGTGACTGTAGGGATGGTGTGTGACTGTAGGGATCATATGTGACTGTAGGGATGATGTGTGACTGTAGGGATGATGTGTGACTGTAGGGATGGTGTGTGACTGTAGGGATGATGTGTGACTGTAGGAATGATGTGTGACTGTAGGGATGATGTGACTGTAGGGATGATGTGTGACTGTAGGGATGGTGTGTGACTGTAGGGATGGGGTGTGACTGTAGGGATGGTGTGTGACTGTAGGGATGGTGTGTGACTGTAGGGATGGGGTGTGACTGTAGGGATGATGTGTGACTGTAGGGATGGTGTGTGACTGTAGGGATGGTGTGTGACTGTAGGGATGATGTGTGACTGTAGGGATGATGTGTGACTGTAGGGATGATGTGACTGTAGGGATGATGTGTGACTGTAGGGATGATGTGACTGTAGGGATGATGTGTGACTGTAGGGATGATGTGACTGTAGGGATGATGATGTGACTGTAGGGATGATGTGTGACTGTAGGGATGGTGTGTGACTGTAGGGATGGGGTGTGACTGTAGGGATGATGTGTGACTGTAGGGATGGTGTGTGACTGTAGGGATGGTGTGTGACTGTAGGGATGATGTGTGACTGTAGGGATGATGTGTGACTGTAGGGATGGGGTGACTGTAGGGATGATGTGTGACTGTAGGGATGATGTGTGACTGTAGGGATGGTGTGTGACTGTAGGGATGATGTGACTGTAGGGATGATGTGACTGTAGGGATGGGGTGTGACTGTAGGGATGATGTGACTGTAGGGATGATGTGACTGTAGGGATGATGTGACTGTAGGGATGATGTGTGACTGTAGGGATGATGTGTGACTGTAGGGATGATGTGTGACTGTAGGGATGGTGTGTGACTGTAGGGATGGGGTGTGACTGTAGGGATGATGTGTGACTGTAGGGATGATGTGTGACTGTAGGGATGGTGTGTGACTGTAGGGATGATGTGTGACTGTAGGGATGATGTGTGACTGTAGGGATGGTGTGTGACTGTAGGGATGATGTGTGACTGTAGGGATGATGTGACTGTAGGGATGGTGTGTGACTGTAGGGATGATGTGTGACTGTAGGGATGATGTGTGACTGTAGGGATGGTGTGTGACTGTAGGGATGATGTGTGACTGTAGGGATGATGTGACTGTAGGGATGATGTGTGACTGTAGGGATGATGATGTGACTGTAGGGATGATGTGTGACTGTAGGGATGATGTGTGACTGTAGGGATGGTGTGTGACTGTAGGGATGATGTGTGACTGTAGGGATGATGTGACTGTAGGGATGATGTGTGACTGTAGGGATGATGATGTGACTGTAGGGATGATGTGTGACTGTAGGGATGATGATGTGACTGTAGGGATGATGTGTGACTGTAGGGATGATGTGACTGTAGGGATGGTGTGTGACTGTAGGGATGATGTGTGACTGTAGGGATGATGTGACTGTAGGGATGATGTGTGACTGTAGGGATGATGTGTGACTGTAGGGATGATGTATGACTGTAGGGATGGAGTGTGACTGTAGGGATGATGTGTGACTGTAGGGATGATGTGTGACTGTAGGGATGGTGTGTGACTGTAGGGATGATGTGTGACTGTAGGGATGATGTGTGACTGTAGGGATGGTGTGTGACTGTAGGGATGATGTGTGACTGTAGGGATGGTGTGTGACTGTAGGGATGATGTGTGACTGTAGGGATGATGTGACTGTAGGGATGATGTGTGACTGTAGGGATGGTGTGTGACTGTAGAGATGATGTGTGACTGTAGGGATGATGTGTGACTGTAGGGATGATGTGTGACTGTAGGGATGATGTGTGACTGTAGGGATGATGTGACTGTAGGGATGATGTGTGACTGTAGGGATCATATGTGACTGTAGGGATGATGTGTGACTGTAGGGATGATGTGTGACTGTAGGGATGGTGTGTGACTGTAGGGATGATGTGTGACTGTAGGAATGATGTGTGACTGTAGGGATGATGTGACTGTAGGGATGATGTGTGACTGTAGGGATGGTGTGTGACTGTAGGGATGATGTGTGACTGTAGGGATGATGTGTGACTGTAGGGATGATGTGTGACTGTAGGGATGATGTGTGACTGTAGGGATGATGTGACTGTAGGGATGGGGTGTGACTGTAGGGATGATGTGTGACTGTAGGGATGATGTGACTGTAGGGATGATGTGTGACTGTAGGGATCATATGTGACTGTAGGGATGATGTGTGACTGTAGGGATGATGTGTGACTGTAGGGATGGTGTGTGACTGTAGGGATGATGTGTGACTGTAGGGATGATGTGTGACTGTAGGGATGGTGTGTGACTGTAGGAATGATGTGTGACTGTAGGGATGATGTGACTGTAGGGATGATGTGTGACTGTAGGGATGATGTGACTGTAGGGATGATGTGTGACTGTAGGGATGGTGTGTGACTGTAGGGATGATGTGACTGTAGGGATGATGTGACTGTAGGGATGATGTGACTGTAGGGATGATGTGTGACTGTAGGGATGATGATGTGACTGTAGGGATGGTGTGTGACTGTAGGGATGGTGTGTGACTGTAGGGATGATGTGTGACTGTAGGGATGGTGTGTGACTGTAGGGATGATGTGACTGTAGGGATGGTGTGTGACTGTAGGGATGATGTGTGACTGTAGGGATGATGTGTGACTGTAGGGATGGTGTGTGACTGTAGGGATGATGTGTGACTGTAGGGATGATGTGTGACTGTAGGGATGATGTGACTGTAGGGATGATGTGTGACTGTAGGGATGATGTGTGACTGTAGGGATGATGTGACTGTAGGGATGGTGTGTGACTGTAGGGATGATGTGACTGTAGGGATGATGTGTGACTGTAGGGATGCTGTGTGACTGTAGGGATGATGTGACTGTAGGGATGATGTGTGACTGTAGGGATGATGTGTGACTGTAGGGATGATGTGTGACTGTAGGGATGATGTGACTGTAGGGATGGGGTGTGACTGTAGGGATGGTGTGTGACTGTAGGGATGATGTGACTGTAGGGATGGTGTGTGACTGTAGGGATGGTGTGTGACTGTAGGGATGATGTGTGACTGTAGGGATGATGTGTGACTGTAGGGATGATGTGTGACTGTAGGGATGATGTGACTGTAGGGATGGTGTGTGACTGTAGGGATGGTGTGTGACTGTAGGGATGGTGTGTGACTGTAGGGATGATGTGTGACTGTAGGGATGATGTGTGACTGTAGGGATGATGTGTGACTGTAGGGATGATGTGACTGTAGGGATGATGTGTGACTGTAGGGATGGTGTGTGACTGTAGGGATGATGTGTGACTGTAGGGATGATGTGTGACTGTAGGGATGATGTGACTGTAGGGATGATGTGTGACTGTAGGGATGGTGTGTGACTGTAGGGATGATGTGACTGTAGGGATGGTGTGTGACTGTAGGGATGATGTGACTGTAGGGATGGTGTGTGACTGTAGGGATGATGTGACTGTAGGGATGATGTGTGACTGTAGGGATGATGTGTGACTGTAGGGATGGTGTGTGACTGTAGGGATGATGATGTGACTGTAGGGATGATGTGACTGTAGGGATGGTGTGTGACTGTAGGGATGGTGTGTGACTGTAGGGATGATGTGACTGTAGGGATGGTGTGTGACTGTAGGGATGGTGTGTGACTGTAGGGATGATGTGACTGTAGGGATGCTGTGTGACTGTAGGGATGATGTGACTGTAGGGATGATGTGTGACTGTAGGGATGATGTGTGACTGTAGGGATGATGTGTGACTGTAGGGATGATGTGTGACTGTAGGGATGATATGACTGTAGGGATGGTGTGTGACTGTAGGGATGATGTGACTGTAGGGATGATGTGACTGTAGGGATGGGGTGTGACTGTAGGGATGGTGTGTGACTGTAGGGATGATGTGACTGTAGGGATGGTGTGTGACTGTAGGGATGGTGTGTGACTGTAGGGATGATGTGTGACTGTAGGGATGATGTGTGACTGTAGGGATGATGTGTGACTGTAGGGATGATGTGACTGTAGGGATGGTGTGTGACTGTAGGGATGGTGTGTGACTGTAGGGATGGTGTGTGACTGTAGGGATGATGTGACTGTAGGGATGGTGTGTGACTGTAGGGATGGTGTGTGACTGTAGGGATGATGTGTGACTGTAGGGATGATGTGTGACTGTAGGGATGGTGTGTGACTGTAGGGATGGTGTGTGACTGTAGGGATGGTGATGTGACTGTAGGAATGGTGTGTGACTGTAGGGATGATGTGACTGTAGGGATGGTGTGTGACTGTAGGGATGGTGTGTGACTGTAGGGATGGTGATGTGACTGTAGGGATGGGGTGTGACTGTAGGGATGGTGTGTGACTGTAGGGATGATGTGACTGTAGGGATGGTGTGTGACTGTAGGATGATGTGACTGTAGGGATGGTGTGTGACTGTAGGGATGGTGTGTGACTGTAGGGATGATGTGTGACTGTAGGGATGATGTGTGACTGTAGGGATGATGTGTGACTGTAGGGATTATTTGTGACTGTAGGGATGGTGTGTGACTGTAGGGATGGGGTGTGACTGTAGGGATGATGTGTGGACTGTAGGGATGATGTGTGACTGTAGGGATGATGTGACTGTAGGGATGGGGTGTGACTGTAGGGATGATGTGTGACTGTAGGGATGATGTGTGACTGTAGGGATGATGTGACTGTAGGGATGATGTGTGACTGTAGGGATGGGGTGTGACTGTAGGGATGATGTGTGACTGTAGGGATGATGTGTGACTGTAGGGATGATGTGACTGTAGGGATGATGTGTGACTGTAGGGATGGTGTGTGTGACTGTAGGGATGGGGTGTGACTGTAGGGATGGTGTGTGACTGTAGGGATGATGTGTGACTGTAGGGATGGTGTGTGACTGTAGGGATGGGGTGTGACTGTAGGGATGATGTGTGACTGTAGGGATGATGTGTGACTGTAGGGATGATGTGTGACTGTAGAGATGATGTGTGACTGTAGGGATTATTTGTGACTGTAGGGATGGTGTGTGACTGTAGGGATGATGTGTGACTGTAGGGATGATGTGTGACTGTAGAGATGATGTGTGACTGTAGGGATTATTTGTGACTGTAGGGATGGTTGTGTGACTGTAGGGATGATGTGTGACTGTAGGGATGGGGTGTGACTGTAGGGATGGTGTGTGACTGTAGGGATGATGTGTGACTGTAGGGATGGTGTGTGACTGTAGGGATGGGGTGTGACTGTAGGGATGATGTGTGACTGTAGGGATGGGGTGTGACTGTAGGGATGGGGTGTGACTGTAGGGATGATGTGTGACTGTAGGGATGGTGTGTGACTGTAGGGATGATGTGTGACTGTAGGGATGATGTGACTGTAGGGATGATGTGTGACTGTAGGGATGATGTGTGACTGTAGGGATGATGTGTGACTGTAGGGATGGTGTGTGACTGTAGGGATGGGGTGTGACTGTAGGGATGATGTGTGACTGTAGGGATGGGGTGTGACTGTAGGGATGGGGTGTGACTGTAGGGATGGTGTGTGACTGTAGGGATGGGGTGTGACTGTAGGGATGGTGTGTGACTGTAGGGATGATGTGTGACTGTAGGGATGGTGTGTGACTGTAGGGATGGGGTGTGACTGTAGGGATGATGTGTGACTGTAGGGATGGGGTGTGACTGTAGGGATGGGGTGTGACTGTAGGGATGATGTGTGACTGTAGGGATGATGTGTGACTGTAGGGATGATGTGTGACTGTAGGGATGATGTGTGACTGTAGGGATGATGTGTGACTGTAGGGATGATGTGACTGTAGGGATGGGGTGTGACTGTAGGGATGGTGTGTGACTGTAGGGATGATGTGACTGTAGGGATGGTGTGTGACTGTAGGGATGGTGTGTGACTGTAGGGATGATGTGTGACTGTAGGGATGATGTGTGACTGTAGGGATGATGTGTGACTGTAGGGATGATGTGACTGTAGGGATGGTGTGTGACTGTAGGGATGGTGTGTGACTGTAGGGATGGTGTGTGACTGTAGGGATGATGTGTGACTGTAGGGATGATGTGTGACTGTAGGGATGATGTGTGACTGTAGGGATGATGTGACTGTAGGGATGATGTGTGACTGTAGGGATGGTGTGTGACTGTAGGGATGATGTGTGACTGTAGGGATGATGTGTGACTGTAGGGATGATGTGACTGTAGGGATGATGTGTGACTGTAGGGATGGTGTGTGACTGTAGGGATGATGTGACTGTAGGGATGGTGTGTGACTGTAGGGATGATGTGACTGTAGGGATGGTGTGTGACTGTAGGGATGATGTGACTGTAGGGATGATGTGTGACTGTAGGGATGATGTGTGACTGTAGGGATGGTGTGTGACTGTAGGGATGATGATGTGACTGTAGGGATGATGTGACTGTAGGGATGGTGTGTGACTGTAGGGATGGTGTGTGACTGTAGGGATGATGTGACTGTAGGGATGGTGTGTGACTGTAGGGATGGTGTGTGACTGTAGGGATGATGTGACTGTAGGGATGCTGTGTGACTGTAGGGATGATGTGACTGTAGGGATGATGTGTGACTGTAGGGATGATGTGTGACTGTAGGGATGATGTGTGACTGTAGGGATGATGTGTGACTGTAGGGATGATATGACTGTAGGGATGGTGTGTGACTGTAGGGATGATGTGACTGTAGGGATGATGTGACTGTAGGGATGGGGTGTGACTGTAGGGATGGTGTGTGACTGTAGGGATGATGTGACTGTAGGGATGGTGTGTGACTGTAGGGATGGTGTGTGACTGTAGGGATGATGTGTGACTGTAGGGATGATGTGTGACTGTAGGGATGATGTGTGACTGTAGGGATGATGTGACTGTAGGGATGGTGTGTGACTGTAGGGATGGTGTGTGACTGTAGGGATGGTGTGTGACTGTAGGGATGATGTGACTGTAGGGATGGTGTGTGACTGTAGGGATGATGTGTGACTGTAGGGATGATGTGTGACTGTAGGGATGGTGTGTGACTGTAGGGATGGTGTGTGACTGTAGGGATGGTGATGTGACTGTAGGAATGGTGTGTGACTGTAGGGATGATGTGACTGTAGGGATGGTGTGTGACTGTAGGGATGGTGTGTGACTGTAGGGATGGTGATGTGACTGTAGGGATGGGGTGTGACTGTAGGGATGGTGTGTGACTGTAGGGATGATGTGACTGTAGGGATGGTGTGTGACTGTAGGGATGATGTGACTGTAGGGATGGTGTGTGACTGTAGGGATGGTGTGTGACTGTAGGGATGATGTGTGACTGTAGGGATGATGTGTGACTGTAGGGATGATGTGTGACTGTAGGGATTATTTGTGACTGTAGGGATGGTGTGTGACTGTAGGGATGGGGTGTGACTGTAGGGATGATGTGTGACTGTAGGGATGATGTGTGACTGTAGGGATGATGTGACTGTAGGGATGGGGTGTGACTGTAGGGATGATGTGTGACTGTAGGGATGATGTGTGACTGTAGGGATGATGTGACTGTAGGGATGATGTGTGACTGTAGGGATGGGGTGTGACTGTAGGGATGATGTGTGACTGTAGGGATGATGTGTGACTGTAGGGATGATGTGACTGTAGGGATGATGTGTGACTGTAGGGATGGTGTGTGTGACTGTAGGGATGGGGTGTGACTGTAGGGATGGTGTGTGACTGTAGGGATGATGTGTGACTGTAGGGATGGTGTGTGACTGTAGGGATGGGGTGTGACTGTAGGGATGATGTGTGACTGTAGGGATGATGTGTGACTGTAGGGATGATGTGTGACTGTAGAGATGATGTGTGACTGTAGGGATTATTTGTGACTGTAGGGATGGTGTGTGACTGTAGGGATGATGTGTGACTGTAGGGATGATGTGTGACTGTAGAGATGATGTGTGACTGTAGGGATTATTTGTGACTGTAGGGATGGTGTGTGACTGTAGGGATGATGTGTGACTGTAGGGATGGGGTGTGACTGTAGGGATGGTGTGTGACTGTAGGGATGATGTGTGACTGTAGGGATGGTGTGTGACTGTAGGGATGGGGTGTGACTGTAGGGATGATGTGTGACTGTAGGGATGGGGTGTGACTGTAGGGATGGGGTGTGACTGTAGGGATGATGTGTGACTGTAGGGATGGTGTGTGACTGTAGGGATGATGTGTGACTGTAGGGATGATGTGACTGTAGGGATGATGTGTGACTGTAGGGATGATGTGTGACTGTAGGGATGATGTGTGACTGTAGGGATGGTGTGTGACTGTAGGGATGGGGTGTGACTGTAGGGATGATGTGTGACTGTAGGGATGGGGTGTGACTGTAGGGATGGGGTGTGACTGTAGGGATGGTGTGTGACTGTAGGGATGGGGTGTGACTGTAGGGATGGTGTGTGACTGTAGGGATGATGTGTGACTGTAGGGATGGTGTGTGACTGTAGGGATGGGGTGTGACTGTAGGGATGATGTGTGACTGTAGGGATGGGGTGTGACTGTAGGGATGGGGTGTGACTGTAGGGATGATGTGTGACTGTAGGGATGATGTGTGACTGTAGGGATGATGTGTGACTGTAGGGATGATGTGTGACTGTAGGGATGATGTGTGACTGTAGGGATGATGTGTGACTGTAGGGATGATGTGTGACTGTAGGGATGGTGTGTGACTGTAGGGATGGTGTTCTTAGGGTCATAGTCAGCATTTTTCTTCCCCCAAACACGGCGAGTCGAATTAATGCCAAAGAGCTGAATTTTGGTCTCCTCTGACCACAGAACTTTCTCCTTCTCTGAATCATTAGACGTTGATTGGGAGACTTCAGACGTTCCTCTATATGTGTCTTCCTGAGGAGGGGACCTTGCGGGGGCTGCAGGATTTCCATCCATGGTGGTGTGTTGTGTTACCAATGGTTTGTTTGGTGACTGAGGTCCCAACTGCCTTGAGATCCTTCACAAGCTCCTCCCATGTAGTTCTGGGCGGATCCCTCACTTTTCTCATGACCATCCTCACCCCATGAGGAGAAATCTTCCATGGAGCTCCAGACTGAGGAGAATCGATGGTTATTTTGAATAATCGCTCCAACAGTTGTCTCCTCCTCACCAAGCTTCTTGCTGATGGTCTTGTAGCCCATTCCAGCCTTGTGCAGGTCTACAATCTTCTCCCTGACGTCCTCTGACAGATCTTTGGTCTTCCCCATGATGGTGAGGATTGGATGGAAGAAAGAGATTCTGTGGACAGGAGTCTTTTATACACATAACGAGTTGTCGTTAGGAGAACCTTCTTACATTGACAGGACTAATCTGTGTACCACATGAGGACCTACTGTAGTGTCTGTGTATACTCCATATATACCTAGGGTGACCAGACGTCCCCGATTTCCGGGGACAGTCCCCGGACTGACCATACAGTCCCCGGAGGAAGTTTGTCCCCGTTTTTGTCCCCGCTTTGCAGGGCTGGGGAAGTCTGGTCACTGACAGTTCGAGAGAACAGACTGCTTTCTCCCGTCCATAGGACAGGAGAATCAGTCTGCATATTAGGGGCCGGTGGCTGCAGCTGAGCGGAGTGTCTCTGACACTTGTCTCACACACAGCTCAACGAGTTCACTCCGCCCTCCCAGCAACTGACAGGAGGTGAGCGATGCATACAGCTCCTCCTCCTGTCCCTGTGTCTGCCCGGTTCCCCGCCCACTCTCCTATCCCGACATACAGCTGTGTGCAGGAGAGAGAGGGGAGATGTGCGCGGGAGATATGAAGAAAACCAGCTACACATTCCAAGCTGTGTGAAGTATGCAGAGCCACCAACATCCAGCCTCGTCCCTCCAATGAGTGAGCTCTGCATTTACACTTTGATCAGTGAACTGTCCCTATCTCCCTCCCTTCTCTCCTCTATCTATCTCCCCCCTTCCAATTTCCATTTAGCACTTTTATGCAGCAAATACTTTGCTTTTTTTTTTTGTGTGATGTGAAACATTGTGGAATGAATACAGCTATCCTTGATGATCACGCTCCATAGACTTTTGAAGGACTCACACTTGTCTTCAGGATCATCCATGTTAGCATTTAAAAGTGTACACGGACTTCATATTATTATATATGGTTTAGATTGTTCAGTTTTTGATCAATCATTACTCAAGCGCTGCCATTAGCTTTTTAAGCTTTTCATTTAGAGCCCTTGCACACTGGGGCGGGGGGCGGCGTCGGCGGTAGAACGCTGCTATTATTAGCGGCGTTTTACCGTCGGTATTCGGCCGCTAGCGGGGCGGTTTTACCCCCGCTAGCGGCCGAGAAAGGGTAAATACCACCGCAAAGCGCCTCTGCAGAGGCGCTTGCCGGCGGTATAGCCGCGCCGTCCCATTGATTTCAATGGGCAGGAGCGGTATACACACCGCTCCTTCACCGCTCCGAAGATGCTGCTGGCAGGACTTTTTTTACCGTCCTGCCAGCGCATCGCTCCAGTGTGCAAGCCCTCGGGGCTTGCACACTGGAATGAAAGCAGCGGCACTTTCGGGGCGGTTTGCAGGCGCTATTATTAGCGCAATAGCGCCTGCAAACCGCCCCAGTGTGCAAGAGCTCTTATGATTTCGCAGTGTTTTTTCTAGTTTTAGAGGCACTATTTGAGGCGGCTGCTGTTCCCATTAATTTTTGGCTGTTGTTATTTACTCTTCTTACTAGATTCACTTCCCCTGAGCGCTCGTTTTTAGATGTGACATTGGGCCTTGTCAGATTTAGCTTTGAAAAAAAATATATATGATCCAATTCCCCCATTTACACATTCTAAGTGGATGGGGAATCCAGTGGCCAAACAACCAGGGTTGCGGTCCTGCCCCTGTAATAGACAGCGCTGGTCTCTGGTCTCTGTCTCCATGGCAGCACATTAGGACCCAGTGCTGGTTACTTTATGGGGCTGATGGGCACATGTGCAGAAGCACGAGTACAATTGGTTGTAAACAGCTGAGCCTTCCACGGTTGTTTGGAAGCGGTAGCACTGCCTAGCCATCTCTGACATGCTGATCGAGATGCGATCCAAGTGATGCTCCCAGTCGGATCTAATAATAAATAAAATAGTAATTTAATTGATCAGAGCCCCAACTTTACTGGCATGGAGCCCACGTAACTGCTTAACATATTTTTGATATATACAGTATGATTGTACTTTTGATTCCTATAAATACTGTGTTTATTGGATCCGACTGGGAGCATCACCTGGATCACATCTCGATCGGCATGACAATAATACTGCTTCCAGGTGACCGACGTGGGACTCAGCTGTCTACAACCAATAGTGCCAGCCCTCCCCCGCATGCACCCATCAGACCCATTATGTAACCAGACTTCCACCGCTGCCATGGAGAAAGAGAAGTCAGAGCAGCGCTATCAAAAGCAGGTGCTCTAATGGCAGCAGATCACCAGGGCCTGATCACAAGTGTGACCTTTGCAACCCTGGTAATTGTGCCACTGCGTTGGACCCTTATATGGAGTTCCCTGGTGTGCTGGTGACATATATATTGCTTTCTGTCACCGTAGGGTGGGTCCAAGATGTAGGAAGGGAGCCCACTGTAGAACACATGAAAAGGCACTGCTGCGGGCCATAATAAAAGGGCCCCGCAACAGGAGTAAAGAGCCCCAGGATCAGTGGGAAGGGCCATGGGACCAGGAAAAAGGGCCCCGGGACCAAATAAATTAGGGGGGTCCACTAAGGATTTTTTGCACCAGGGCCCTAAAGGTTCTAGTTACACCTCTGGATAACCTTACTCTATATTTAAGTTAAGTCCCACTGGGCCCATTGGGGCTTGGGCTGTCTTGGATGGTGAGGGGGGGGGTTTCGAGCGCTGCTGGATTATACAGAGTGGGGAATCTCCCACTTACTCAACTGTCAGAGGAAGTCCTGCCTCCTGGACTGCCTGCTATGATAGGCAGCACACTGGTGATACCTTTTAAAGAAGGCAGGACATCCTCTGAGAACAGCAGCCACACGGGGTAAACAGGAAATCCCCGCTCTGTATAATTCATCTCTTCTCCTCTAGGTGAGGCTGCATTTATGGGCACTAAACAGGCTGCATTTATGGGCACTGAACAGGCTGAGCTGATGGCTGCTGAGCTGCTGGGCACTGAACAGGCTGAGCTGCTGGGCACTGAACAGGCTGAGCTGCTGGGCACTGAACAGGCTGCATTGATGGACATTAAACAGGCTGCATTGATGGGCACTGAGCAGGCTGAGCTAATGGGCACTGAGCAGGCTGCATTGATGGGCACTGAGCAGGCTGCATTGATGGGCACTGAGCAGGCTGCATTAATGGGCACTGAGCAGGCTGCTTTAATGGGCACTGAGCAGGCGGCATTGATGGGCACTGAGCAGGCTTCATTGATGTGCACTGAACAGGCTGGGCTGACGGGCACTGAACAGGTTGCATTGATGAACACTAAACAGGCTGATCTGCTGGGCACTGAACAGGCTGAGCTGATGGGCACTGAACAGGCTGAGCTGATGGGCACTGAACAGGCTGAGCTGATGGGCACTGAACAGGCTGAGCTGATGGGCACTAAACCGGCTGAGCTGATGGGCACTAAACCGGCTGAGCTGATGGGCACTAAACCGGCTGAGCTGATGGGCACTAAACCGGCTGAGCTGATGGGCACTGAAAAGGCTGGGCTAATGGGCACTGATCACGTGGCATTGATGGGCACTGAACAGGCTGCATTGATGGGCACTGATCATGTGGCATTGATGAGCACTGAGCAGGCTGCATTGATGGACACTGATCAGGCTGCATTGATGGGCACTGATCAGGCTGCATTGATGGGCAATGATCTGGCTGAGCTAATGGGCACTGAACAGGCTGAGCTGATGGGCACTGGAAAGGCTGGGCTGATGGGCACTGAACAGGCTGCATTGATGGGCAATGATCTGGCTGAGCTAATGGACACTGAACAGGCTGCATTGATGGGCACTGAACAGGCTGAGGTGATGGGCACTGGTGAGGTTACATTGATTAGCACTGGTGAGGCTGCATTGATTGGCACTGGTGAGGCTGCATTGATTAGATTTGGTGAGGCTGCATTGGTTGGCACTGGCGAGGCTGTATTGATGAGCACTGGTGAGGCTGTATTGATGAGCACTGGTGAGGCTGTATTGATGAGCACTGGTGAGGCTGTATTGATGAGCACTGGCGAGGCTGTATTGATGAGCACTGGCGAGGCTGTATTGATGAGCACTGGCGAGGCTGTATTGATGAGCACTGGCGAGGCTGTATTGATGAGCACTGGCGAGGCTGTATTGATGAGCACTGGCGAGGCTGTATTGATGAGCACTGGCGAGGCTGTATTGATGAGCACTGGCGAGGCTGTATTGATGAGCACTGGCGAGGCTGTATTGATGAGCACTGGCGAGGCTGTATTGATGAGCACTGGCGAGGCTGTATTGATGAGCACTGGTGAGGCTGTATTGATGAGCACTGGTGAGGCTGTATTGATGAGCACTGGCGAGGCTGTATTGATGAGCACTGGCGAGGCTGTATTGATGAGCACTGGCGAGGCTGTATTGATGAGCACTGGCGAGGCTGTATTGATGAGCACTGGCGAGGCTGTATTGATGAGCACTGGTGAGGCTGCATTGATGGGCACTGATGAGGCCGCGCTGATAAGTACTGGTGAGTATAATACACTCTTCAAATGTTCTTTAAAATGCATGGTTTTCCCTTTTATGAACAAGAAAATAATGACGTTATGCGGTTGGGCTGGCATAATAATGCTATGGGGCTGGTATGAAATGATTTCCAGAAATAATTGTATATATCATACAATCATTACATAAACACATACCACATACACTGCATATATAATTTGAGGAAAATATGCTTATAAAATAGTTAACTATTTGCCAATAAAAAAAAAAATGTCCCCGGATTTCATTTTAAAAATCTGGTCACCTTATATATACCCCCCATATATACTATATACACTCTATATACTCCATATATACCCCCATATATACTATATACACTCTCTATATACTCCATATATACTATATACACTCTCTATATACTCCATATATACCCCCATATATACTATATACACTCTCTATATACTCCATATATACCCCCCCATATATACTATATACACTCCATATATACCCCATATATACTATATACACTCTCTGTATACTCCATATATACTATATACACTCTCTATATACTCCATATATACCCCCCCATATATACTATATACACTCCATATATACCCCATATATACTATATACACTCTCTATATACTCCATATATACCCCCCATATATACTATATACACTCTCTATATACTCCATATATACCCCCCATATATACTATATACACTCTCTATATACTCCATATATACCCCCCATATATACTATATACACTCTCTATATACTCCATATATACTATATACACTCTCTATATACTCCATATATAACCCCATATATACTATATACACTCTCTATATACTCCATATATACCCCCATATATACTATATACACTCTCTATATACTCCATATATACCCCCCATATATACTCCATATATACCCCCCATATATACTATATACACTCTCTATATACTCCATATATACTATATACACTCTCTATATACTCCATATATAACCCCATATATACTATATACACTCTCTATATACTCCATATATACCCCCCATATATACTATATACACTCTCTATATACTCCATATATACCCCCCATATATACTATATACACTCTCTATATACTCCATATATACTATATACACTCTCTATATACTCCATATATACCCCCCATATATACTATATACACTCTCTATATACCCCATATATACCCCCCATATATACTATATACACTCTCTATATACTCCATATATACCCCCCATATATACTATATACACTCTCTATATACTCCATATATACCCCCCATATATACTATATACACTCTCTATATACTCCATATATACTATATACACTCTCTATATACTCCATATATAACCCCATATATACTATATACACTCTCTATATACTCCATATATACCCCCCATATATACTATATACACTCTCTATATACTCCATATATACCCCCCATATATACTCCATATATACCCCCCATATATACTATATACACTCTCTATATACTCCATATATACTATATACACTCTCTATATACTCCATATATAACCCCATATATACTATATACACTCTCTATATACTCCATATATACCCCCCATATATACTATATACACTCTCTATATACTCCATATATACCCCCCATATATACTATATACACTCTCTATATACTCCATATATACTATATACACTCTCTATATACTCCATATATACCCCCCATATATACTATATACACTCTCTATATACCCCATATATACCCCCCATATGTATTTATACATGGAGATCATATCCCCCCTTATGTATTTAAACATGGAGATCATATCCCCCTTATGTATTTATACATGGAGATCATATCCCCCCCTTATATATTTATACATGGTGATCATATCCCCTCTTATGTATTTATACATGGAGATCATATCCCCCCTTATATAATTATACATGGAGATCATATCCCCCCTTATATATTTATACATGGAGATCTTAACCCCCCCTTATATATTTATACATGGAGATCATATCCCCCCCTTATATATTTATACATGGAGATCATATCCCCCCTTATGTATTTATACATGGAGATCATATCCCCCCCTTATATATTTATACATGGAGATCATATCCCCCCCTTATGTATTTATACATGGAGATCATATCCCCCCTTATGTATTTATACATGGAGATCATATCCCCCCTTATGTATTTATACATGGAGATCATATCCCCCCTTATGTATTTATACATGGAGATCATATCCCCCTTATGTATTTATACATGGAGATCATATCCCCCCCTTATGTATTTATACATGGAGATCATATCCCCCCCCTTATGTATTTATACATGGAGATCATATCCCCCTTATGTATTTATACATGGAGATCATATCCCCCCCTTATGTATTTATACATGGAGATCATATCCCCCCCCTTATGTATTTATACATGGAGATCATATCCCCCCCCTTATATATTTATACATGGTGATCATATCCCCCCTTATGTATTTATACATGGAGATCATATCCCCCCTTAATCTCTTCTTCTCAAGAGAGAATCAATTCAGTTCCTCTAATCTTTCCTCATATCTTCCTCATGTCCTTCTCATATTACACACGGCTGGGGGTAGCCCCTCTTCCCACCATACCAACCATTCCCTATAACAGGGGTCTCCAAATTATGGCACAAGAGCCACACCAGGCCCACTAGAGGAGTTTACCCAGGCCATAGAAACTCTAATGTGATGGGAAAGGGGGGAACCTCTGATGTAAAAGGGGAGGACTCTTATGGAAGGAGACCCTAATGTGATGGGGGGACCGCTGATGTGATGGGGAGACCTCTGATGTGATGGGAGGACCTCTGATGTGATGGGGAGACCTCTGATGTGATGGGAGGACCTCTGATGTGATGGGGGGACCGCTGATGTGATGGGGAGACCTCTGATGTGATGGGAGGACCTCTGATGTGATGGGGAGACACTGATGTGATGGGGAGACACTGATGTGATGGGGAGCTCTGATGTGATGGGGAGCTCTGATGTGATGGGGCTCTGATATGATAAGGGAACTTTTGATCTGATGGGGGCTCTGGTGTGATGGGAGAACCTCTGATGTGATGGGGAACCTCTGATGTGAAAGGGGAAGACTCTTATGGAAGGGGGCTCTGATGTGATGGGGGACCCCTGATGTGAAAGGGGAGGACTCTTATGGAAGGGGGCTCTGATGTGATGGGGGACCCCTGATGTGAAAGGGGAGGACTCTTATGGAAGGGGGCTCTAATGTGATGGCTGGGACTTCTGATATTATGGGGGACTTCTGATGTGATGGGGGACCTCTGATGTGATGGGGAACCTGTGATGTGATGGGGAGGACTTCTGATGTGATGGTGGGGACCTCATATTTAATGGGGGGACCTCTGTGATGGGGGACCTCTGATGTGATGGCGGGAACCTTTTATGTAATAGAAGGACCTCTGATGTGATGGGGAGGACTTCTGATGTGATGGAAGACCTCTGATGTGATGGCAGGGACCTCTGATGTGATGGGGAGGACCTCTGATGTGATGGGGAGACCTCTGATGTGATGGAAGACCTCTGATGTGATGGCAGGGACCTCTGATGTGATGGGGAGGACCTCTGATGTGATGGAGGACCTCTGATGTGATGGAGAGACCTCAGATGTGATGGTGGAGACCTCAGATGTGATGGTGGAGACCTCTGATGTGATGGGGAGACCTCTGATGTCATGGAAGACCTCTGATGTGATGGGGAGACCTCTGATGTGATGGGGAACCTCAGATGTAATGGGGAACCTCTGATGTGATGGGGAACCTCTCATGTAAATGGGGAGACCTCTGATGTGATGGGGTGACCTCTGATGTGATGGGGAACCTCTGATGTTATGGGGAGACCTCAGATGTGATGGTGGAGACCTCTGATGTGGTGGGGAACCTCTGATGTGGTGGGGTGACCTCTGATGTGATGGGGAACCTCTGATGTGATGGGGAGACCTCTGATGTGATGGTGGAGACCTCTGATGTGATGGGAAGACCTCTGATGTCATGGAAGACCTCTGATGTGATGGGGACACCTCTGATGTGATGGGGAACCTCTGATGTGATGGGGAACCTCTCATGTGAATGGGGAGACCTCTGATGTGATGGGGTGACCTCTGATGTGATGGGGAGACCTCTGATGTCATTGAAGACCTCTGATGTGATGGGAGGACCTCTGATGGGATGGCGGGAATCTCTGATGTGATGGGGAGACCTCTGATGTGATTGAAGTAATCAGATGTGATGGGAGATCTCTGATATGATGGAAGACCTCTGATGTGATGGGAGGACCTCTGATGTGATGAGGAGACCTCTGATGTGATGGGAGGACCTCTGATGTGATGGGGAAACTCTGATGTGATGGGAGGACCTCTGATGTGATGGGGAAACTCTGATGTGATAGGAGGACCTCTGATGTGATGGGGAAACTCTGATGTGATGGGGGACTTCTGGTGTGATGGCGGGAATCTCTGATGTGATGGGGAGACCTCTGATGTGATGGGGAGACCACTGATGTGATGGGGAACTTCTGATGTGATGGGAAGACCTCTGATGTGATGGGGTGACCTCTGATGTGATGGGGAGACCTCTGATGTGATGGGGAACCTCTGATGTGATGGGGAACCTCTGATGTGATGGGGGACCTCTGATGTGATGGGAGGACCTCTGATGTGATGGGGAACCTCTGATGTGATGGGAAGACCTCTGATGTGATGGGGTGACCTCTGATGTGATGGGGAGACCTCTGATGTGATGGGGAACCTCTGATGTGATGGGGAACCTCTGATGTGATGGGGAGACCTCTGATGTAATGGGGTGACCTCTGATGTGATGGGGAGACCTCTGATGTGATGGTGGAGACCTCTGATGTCATGGAAGACCTCTGATGTGATGGGAGGACCTCTGATGGGATGGCGGGAATCTCTGATGTGATGGGGAGACCTCTTATGTGATTGAAGAAATCAGATGTGATGGGAGAACTCTGATGTAATGGGGTGACCTCTGATGTGATGGGGAGACCTCTGATGTGATGGTGGAGACCTCTGATGTCATGGAAGACCTCTGATGTGATGGGAGGACCTCTGATGGGATGGCGGGAATCTCTGATGTGATGGGGAGACCTCTTATGTGATTGAAGAAATCAGATGTGATGGGAGAACTCTGATGTGATGGGAGGACCTCTGATGTGATAGGGAGACCTCTGATGTGATGGGAGGACCTCTGATGTGATGGGGTGACCTCTGATGTGATGGAGGACCTCTGATGTGATGAGGAGACCTCTGATGTGATGAGGAGACCTCTGATATGATGGGGAGACCTCTGATGTGATGGGAAGACCTCTGATGTGATGGGGAGACCTCTGATATGATGGGAGGACCTCAGATGTTATGTGGAACCTCTGATGTGATGGGAGGACCTCTGATATGATGGGAGGACCTCTGATGTGATGGGGAGACCTCTGATGTGATGGGGGGACCTCTGATATGATGGGGAGACCTCTGATGTGATGGGAAGACCTCTGATGTGATGGGGAGACCTCTGATATGATGGGAGGACCTCAGATGTTATGTGGAACCTCTGATGTGATGGGAGGACCTCTGATATGATGGGAGGACCTCTGATGTGATGGGGAGACCTCTGATGTGATGGGGGGACCTCTGATATACACAAGAAAAAAGACCTCTCCTGCGCTCAGGTGTCCATGAACTGGATAAGTGGTGCAGCCACCTATAGAAGTAATGCCTAGCGTCTTGCAGCCCTCATTTGAACAATGGGTATTCAAGCTAAAAAACACAAAAAAGAAAGAGGGCGCACCAACCTAGTGCATTACCACTGATAAACTTTAATGCAGCATAAAAACAGTAAAAATTATACTCACAAACGAGCTAGTATAAATAGCTTTCAAAAGGGCGCAAAAGCGCTGTTTCTGTGGATCGACACCCCAGGACCTGTTGCCGAGAGGATAAGACCAGCGCAAATGGCTGATGGCTTACGCGTTTCGGTGGAGCACCCCTTTCTTCAGAGCCTAAGCGGGCAATGGTTGGTCTCTCGAGTTGCTCTCTCTATAAATGTATGTATGTGCCTGTGTCTACCCCACCCAATTAGTGACGACGCCCCCTCCCACAGATATTGGGCACCACCCACCCATTCGGGTTAACCCTCCCTATCCCATCCCTCTGAGTGTGATTCCCCATTTGTAGCCAAAATATAGAGGGCAAACATCACTCTATGTTATCTGCTAAAAAGATAATGATAGTAGTAATACTAGTACAAAAAGAAATTGATTAATTGAAAAAATAAATAGATATAAATATAAATATAGAAACACTGGACCAGTAGATCAATTTCACTCTCACCATAGGCTATGTGCAACAGGGCAGGGGAAGGGGGATTGGGTGCGCCAAAACAAAGACACCTCACCTCCTGCATGCAGCTCTAGTTGTGTCCCCATGCCTCTGATCTACTGGGGTGGATGATGCCGGGCTCCTCCGGCTCCCAGGAGCCATATTAGTGCCGCATGCCATGTGTGGAACGCACGCCATTCAAAAGACCAGGAAGTGCGGGTGTACCTGCGTTCCACCCGCAACTTCCGGCCGATCGTGGCGTCATTTCCCCCTCCTCCATAGGCGTCAGTGGTCCCTGTGCGCCAGGAACACGGCCCGGAAGCGTGGGTGTGTTTGCGTTCCACCCACTGCTTTCGACCGTCAACCTGTGGTAAATAATGCGCGCGCATCTCAGTATGGCCGCGCGCTCTCTATCAATCGCTCCACTACTAACATTATCATTGGCAGAGACGCGATCTGGCTAAGCAGGACAAGCAGCATTCTGGCGGGGGCTACTAGCAGCGCTCAACCCACTTTTCTCTAAAGAAACATAGATGAAAAATGGAGGGGAAAAGGAATGTATAATTTAAAAACTTAATTAATTAATTAAAAAATAAAAATAAAATTGAAAATATTATAATGTGAATATCGATTCCCAAATAAGGAAGTGGAAAAAGGGATAATGGAAAATGGATTCCAAACCTATAGGTTGATCATAATGTAAAATTATTAGATTAATAGAAGGAGTCCGCAGAAGTATCCCTCAAAGGTACAGTAGATCATACCATATCCATAAAATTCATAGATTGAAATATAACATATAATATACTTAATGTTAAAAGAACAACACATGGGAGTCCATAACAATTAGTCGTTATGATATCAGCACGATACTAATCTAGAGGAGGAAGGATTATAAAATAATAAATAATACATAGTATAGAATACTAAAAATACATATGGGATCTCAAAGTGAATACTGAACCTCATCAGCCTATACCAACATTAGTCACCATTAGACACAGCAATAGAGTGTTCCTACTGAAAGGCTACACCCCACTCCATGTAGATATAAAATATATATAAATATAGTGACAAATATGTATATAAACCATATAATAGTAAACCATACTGTGCCAAATGACAGTGGTACCCATCACCTCAGCATATACCCTGGAAGATACCTCTGCGGACCGGCATACCATAGACAAGAGAGAGAGAGAGAGGCACCATTGCCCGCTAGCATCTGGTGGGAATAGACACTAAACTCCAATGGCGGTAAATTACATTGGCGGTAAATTGCATAAAATTACAAAAAGTACATCATGTAGTCAAATAGGCCAATAGGCGACTATCTGAAACCAACCACAACCTAAACCTAATAACTACCTTCTAAACAAATACCTAGCGGCTAAAACCTATTACTACACCTGCCAAATGGTCTACCCAATTCCTAGTCCTTGACCTTAGTGCATCCCATAAACCCCAAGAATGAGCCCCTACCAACATGGTGGAGGCGAAGGACACACTAGAGAAGTCACATCAGAATTAACTAACTGATGTTAATAATGGCTCGAAAGCTTGGACGGGAACTGAAGGAATTATGCTACATTGTGTAGTTCAATTTCCTCGTTCAGACCTTTCGGGGCCAAAGTTCGTAGGGAAAATATCCAGAAGGCCTCTCTACTACACAGCATTTGATATTTTTTACCACTATCTAGGTCGCTCGGCATTGCTTCTATTCCGAACACTTTGAGGCCCTCTGTACTGCTACTGTGGGTTTCTTTGAAATGTTTCGGTATTGAGTAGTTATCCTTTTCTGTCAAAATACTACTCCTGTGCTCGTTCATTCTTATCCTCATAAATCTTGACGTCCGTCCAACATAAAGGAGGCCACAGGGGCACAGAAGGCCGTAGATGACATACGGGGTACCGCAGTTGATGAACTGCTTAATCTTGTGGACCCTACCGTCTGTTCCAAAGACTTCTTTCTTTCTGTGGCACATATGCACGCAGTTCCCACAGTTGCTGCTCCCACATCTGTAACTGCCCTTCTGGTCAAAAATTGTACTCCAGGTGCTGCTGAGTCCTCCATTTCTTTGTTTTCTTACCCTACTAGGGGCAATGATGCTCCTAAGGTCCTTCGGTCTCCTAAAGACCAAATTAGGATGCGAAGGAAGGCTTGTCTTTAAGATGGGATCTGATTCAAGGATTCTCCAATTCTTTTTGAGGATTTTTTGTGGATTCTCCAATTCTTTTTGGGGAGACCTCTGATGTAATGGGGTGACCTCTGATGTGATGGGGAGACCTCTGATGTGATGGTGGAGACCTCTGATGTCATGGAAGACCTCTGATGTGATGGGAGGACCTCTGATGGGATGGCGGGAATCTCTGATGTGATGGGGAGACCTCTTATGTGATTGAAGAAATCAGATGTGATGGGAGAACTCTGATGTGATGGGAGGACCTCTGATGTGATAGGGAGACCTCTGATGTGATGGGAGGACCTCTGATGTGATGGGGTGACCTCTGATGTGATGGAGGACCTCTGATGTGATGGGAGGACCTCAGATGTGATGTGGAACCTCTGATGTGATGTGGAACCTCTGATGTGATGGGAGGACCTCTGATATGATGGGGGACCTCTGATGTGATGAGGAGACCTCTGATGTGATGGGAGGACCTCTGATGTGATGGGGTGACCTCTGATGTGATGGAGGACCTCTGATGTGATGAGGAGACCTCTGATGTGATGAGGAGACCTCTGATATGATGGGGAGACCTCTGATGTGATGGGAAGACCTCTGATGTGATGGGGAGACCTCTGATATGATGGGAGGACCTCAGATGTGATGTGGAACCTCTGATGTGATGGGAGGACCTCTGATATGATGGGAGGACCTCTGATGTGATGGGGAGACCTCTGATGTGATGGGGGGACCTCTGATATGATGGGAGGACCTTTGATGTGATGGGAGACCTCTGATGTGATGGGGGACCTCTGATGTGATGGGGGACCTCTGATGTGATGGGGGACCTCTGATGTGATGGGGAGACCTCTGATGTGATGGGAGACCTCTGATGTGATGGGGGACCTCTGATGTGATGGGAGGACCTCAGATGTGATGTGGAACCTCTGATGTGATGGGAGGACCTCTGATGTGATGGGGTGACCTCTGATGTGATGGGGGACCTCCGATGTGATGGGAAGACCTCTGATGTGATGGAGGACCTCTGATGTGATAGGGAGACCTCTGATGTGATGGGAAGACCTCTGATGTGATGGAGGACCTCTGATGTGATGGGAGGACCTCTGATGTGATGGGGAAACTCTGATGTGATGGGAGGACCTCTGATGTGATGGGGAAACTCTGATGTGATGGGGGGACCTGTGATGTGATGGTGGGAATCTCTGATGTGATGGGGAGACCTCTGATGTGATGGGGAGACCTCTGATGTGATGGGGGGACCTCTGATGTGATGGGGAAACTCTGATGTGATGGGGGGACCTCTGATGTGATGGGGAGACCTCTGATGTGATGGTGGGAATCTCTGATGTGATGGGGAGACCTCTGATGTGATGGGGAGACCTCTGATGTGATGGGAGGACCTCTGATGTGATGGGGGGACCTCTGATGTAAATAGGGGACCTCTGATGTGATGGGGAGACCTCTGATGTGATGGGAGGACCTCTGATGTAATGGGGGGACCTCTGATGTAAATAGGGGACCTCTGATGTGATGGGGAGACCTCTGATGTGATGGGGAGACCTCTGATGTGATGGGGGGACCTCTGATGTGATGGGGAGACCTCTGATGTGATGGGGAGACCTCTGATATGATGGGGGGACCTCTGATGTGATGGGAGGATTCTGAAGTGAAGCTATTTTATAGCAAGTTGTAAAATGTGACCCCCTTACTGAAAAGATTGGATCTATGGCGGATCCTCCGGCGGTGCCATACACAATACATATCACCGGATTGTCATTGTCGGTTTTCATTGAAGAGGAACACAACATACACAGATCTGTCATCTGACATGAAGGGCAAAGTCAAGTGGTTTGTGTGTCATTTTTTTATTACTTATTTTTTTCCAGAAAATGGATGAGAAATAAAAGAGAAATAAAGATTACACACAGGAATAAAATGCAACAAAGTAAATAGTAATAGGATTATCCTTTTCCTGTTAATGTCTCTGAGATCACTGATGGTTTATACTGGATAATATAATAAGCAACATATTAACCAGATCGGAACCTTTGGCACAAGTTTAGCAGCTAATTTCAGCCAATGATTTTGGCTGGAGTCAGCTGATCCACTGTGGCCAATCACAGACAGAGTTCTGTGTTTACAAAAACACAGAACTCTATGTCATTAGGAACAGGGATCTGGCTGTTTCTTCTCCATGCAAAGCAGGGAGAAAAAACAGCCAAATCAAATTTACACATTGTTAGGCACACAGCTGACCCCTAGATGTTAGCCCCTTCCCAGCCAGTGTCATTAGTACAGTGACAGTGTATAGTATTATCACTGGTCTCTGTATTGAGAACACTTTGTGGGTATACTGTATGGTTATATATGAGGTTGGACTGCGGGTGTATATACTGTATGCTCTAAGTCTTCATTTCCACTATCAAGTCATTTATATGTGAGTTCCCTATAAGACTTGGCCGTTGACATATCTGTGCAGGGTCAGACAGACTCCCATACGGGGGCCGCACATACTGCATAACATTGTGCCAGGTCATTATACAAATATACAGTTGTGCTCATAAGTTTACATACCCTGGCAGAAGTTATGATTTCTTGGCCATTTTTCAGAGAATATGAATGATAACACAAAAACTTTTCTCTCACTCATGGTTAGTGTTTGGCTGAAGCCATTTATTATCAATCAACTGTGTTTACTCTTTTTATATCATAATGGCAACAGAAACTACCCAAATGACCCTGATCAAAAGTTTACATACCCTGGTGATTTTGGCCTGATAACATGCACACAAGGTGACACAAAGGGGTTTGAATGGCTATTAAAGGGAACCCTCCTCACCTGTGATCTGTTTGTAATTAGTGTGTGTGTATAAAAGGTCAATGAGTTTCTGGACTCCTGACAGACCCTTGCATCTTTCATCCAGTGCTGCACTGACGTTTCTGGATTCTGAGTTATGGGGAAAGCAAAAAGAATTGTCAAAGGATCTGCGGGAAAAGGTAGTTGAACTGAATAAAACAGGAAAGAGATATACAAAGATATCCAAGGAATTGAGAATGCCAACCAGCAGTGTTCAAACTCTAATCAAGAAGTGGAAAATGAGGGATTCTGTTGAAACCAAACCACGGTCAGGTAGACCAACTAAAATTTCAGCCACAACTGCCAGGAAAATTGTTCAGGATGCAAAGAAAACCCCACAAATAACTTCAGGGGATATACAGGACTCTCTGAAAACATGTGGTGTGGCTGTTTCAAGATGCACAATAAGGAGGCACTTGAAGAAAGATGAGCTGCATGGTCGAGTCTCCAGAAGAAAGCCATTACTACACAAATGTCACAAAGTATCCCGCTTACAATACGCCAAACAGCACAGAGACAAGCCTCAAACCTTCTGCCACAAAGTCATTTGGAGCGATGAGACCAAAATTGGAGCTTTTTGGCCACAACCATAAACACTACATTTGTAGAGGAGACAACAAGGCCTATGATGAAAGGTCCACCATCCCTACTGTGAAACATGGAGGTGGATCACTGATGTTTTGGGGATGTGTGAGATACAAAGGCACAGGAAAGTTGGTCAAAATTGTTGGCAAGATGAATGCAGAATGTTATCAAAAAATACTGGAGGAACATTTCATTCATCAGCCAGGAAGCTGCACATGGGACGTACTTGGACATTCCAACATGACAATGATCCAAAACACAAGGCCAAGTCCACCTGTCATTGGCTACAGCAGAATAAAGTGAAGGTTCTGGAGTGGCCATCTCAGTCTCCTGACCTCAATATCATTGAGCCACTCTGGGGAGATCTCAAACGTGCCGTTCATGGAAGACAGCCCAAGAATTTACAAGAAACTGGAGGCTTTGCGCCGAGAGGAACCATCTGAGAAGATAAAGAGCCTCATCCACAAATACCACAAAAGACTTCAAGCCGTCATTGATGGTAAAGGGGG